>DWFC01000389.1:0-11154 GCA_018247075.1 Hasora chromus | reverse complement strand
TTTAAAATTACGAAACCGGCATTGCTCACACGCACTGTGCAGTCTGACGGTACGCTATGCCGGCTACCCGTTACTCTAGAGCCGGAATAAATCTAGTTACAATCAAAATAAACTGTACAGAATCAAATCAGATTAGATAAACCGTATACAAATTTACAACTTTTTACCTGAAAAGAATCTAGCTGAAGCAGTTAACTCTAGTGAGACCGTCACCTGCGCATATGTATACGTGTGAAATCGTGAAAGTTGTATCACACGATTCGCTACTTTCCGAAACGTATGCATAAAATATACGAGACACAGCAAACAAGCCAATTATTTCTCATGACCATTACAAAACCAACAAGATTTCAAGGAATTATAATTATTGCGCTTTACTAGCGGAAATAATTTTAGACGTTAAACATAACTCTTTTTTGAGTCACAGCGCAAGACTCGTTTCAGTACAAATAATATAACAAAAGCGTTAACTACTTCATTACACTGGAAAGCTAAAAATAATCAACAATGTCAAAAAATAGCGCCAAAAAGTGTCATTAAAATCAGTGTCGCTTTGCAGCGGCATAATTTGAACAGCAGTACACTCATATAAAGTAGGTACATTCCATTGAATTAACAGGAATAAAAACATCAAACTTTATTTACCACTTTAGATTTGCTTTTTACACAACTGATCTAATTAACATTTTATTTAACGGTTTGAATAAACCAATTGTTCGAATGAACAATGTCTTTTTTCAATGATTTGATTATATTACTTTAAATGTGTAATAAAATCTGGTAATTGAATACTCTTAAAAATAGAACTTTGGGAAAAGTCACCAATTATGTATAACTTTGTGTAATAGAAATTATTCAAGACTAGCAAACTATTCAAAATCTTCCACTTAATTCATGAATTATTAAAATAGGAAAGACAACGAAGGTTTAACTCGTATGCGTTGATTACTTTGTATTGAGCCAAGATTTCTAATTTTACAAGCCAACATAAATAAGCGAAGGTTATTGTATAGTATAGATAATTTTTTTCAAAAAATTGCACACTCTTGCTTATTATGTTCTCAGATGTTCAATGTGCATCATGTAACTGTGCATGCATCACTGAAATGCAAATGCAAATGCATGCAAAGCTGAAGTCCTTAGGATTCTAATCAAGTACAAAAAGCTTTGTTTATAACAGTAACTCACACTAAAACTCTTTGAAATATGATATTTCCTTTTTAATTTAGCTTAGGTGTAGCGAACAAACAGAAAATGAACAGTCATTCACTTTATTGTCCGCTGCAATTTCGCACTTCCTGTTCATCAGTAAAGTTTCTGTTTATTGTATGTATTAGATTATGTAATTATATTCAATAAACAAACAAACATTAAAATAAAACTAAAGTTGATTTTTCAATAAAAATATACTAGAAACTATAGATAGATTGATTTAGATACCACGCTGAAGTTATTAAATGTCGTTAAACAGGTTTTAGAATTATTATTGATGTAAAGATTAATTAAAGTATTGAACTGCATTCGAATAATAATGTCCGTAACACGTCATTGGATGTAACAGCTCTAGATATCACACATTAATAATTAAATACGAACTCAAAAACCTCGATGTATTTTAAAAAAACCCGTTTGGTTGATTACCCGTAAAATTTAATCGAAAAAAAGTTTCGTCAAACTTTCTCGATAATTACTTAAAAGCATGATGCAATAATTCAATTTGTTGATAAACCTTATCAATTAAGATGTGAATCATAATTTACATGTACTATCTATGTACCAACATAATCTTGATGGTAAACAGCAAATTGTAATAAATAGAGTCCATTAGCATAGCCCAATGCCGCGGTTAAACTTTCATCCCATTGCCACAAAATACCACATCAATTTCTAAGAAGGCCAACTCAGGTATAAAAATTAGACGCCGGCTCCTTTTAACTCGGTATTGACCACGTCGACTTTATATAAACGTATGAATACTTGTATAATAATTAACGTTTATATACTGTGTATTGTTAATTACATACAAATTATGTTTATTTTCTAATTATCCGATTGCGACGATTTGCGATTCATTCATAGATCCCTAATGCATCTTTAGTTATAATCAACCGTAATGCCTAATAAATACAAAAAGCCATAAAGGACATTTTTATCTTAATGTAATATTAAATCTTTTGTCGTATTTTTACTATTATAAAACTGTGTTACATTTAGCACAATTACAATAGTAAATAATATGTTCATTTTTCCTTATTGGTATAGCTTAGAATGTTTAATTATTCAATTTTATAATAATTTAAATATACAATTCTAACTTCTGTGGTCGCTCGTAAAATTGGTAATTTGAAGGTTCTAAAATAAAGTTAAGAATACAAAAAACGAAAAAATATACAAAAACGTTTTAATATACGAACATAATATGTTTAATAAAAAAAGTAAATCACAAAAAATCTACATACGTAAGCCATGAATTGCCCCGTATTTGTAACTTTTATTTAGAAAAAAATACCGTAACTATAACTTCTTAGTCACTCATAATAACCCTTAAAAAGTTAAAGTTTAAACGTTACTGTCAAAATTTTTTAAAGAAGTAAAAAAAAAAATTCAAAGAAAGCAGATGATTTTGAGTTGTTTCACGGCACTACTACTATGTGACGGTGAAGCCGTACCAGAACATAGAGGTTCTACCATCTTTTCCACCTCGCCGGCTCCTCAAAACTGCACTCTAAAGTATATTTTATCACCATCATTAGGATTACCGGCTCTACATATTCTTATCTAGCTAACTCGTAATTGTATGTTATTGCGCATTTATCAAAGGAAATATTCGATGCATATAGCACGTGACGAACATCATTAGGTACTACTGGCGCATAAACTTTATCGACTTTTAGATTTTACTGCTTAAGACAGTTGTGCTTAAAGACTTAACTCTATAGGTAACATTAATTATTTTATTATAAAGATAGGCAGGTAATAAACACCATAATTCATTAGTATTTAATGTTGAACATTATTTCATATTCATGCTGCATAACATTTCTCAAATATGGCACTCAACTTCAGAAACGCGCTATACTGGTTTTATCATAATTTTAAATCTAAAAAAGCTAATTAAAGTATGAATTAAGCATTCAAGTAAAATCGTTTAAAACGTTTTAGAACGCATTGTTACTTGGGTAACTGATATGGTATTACTACTACTTTTGGTATTTAGCGATTTTGTATATTATTCTTTCAAAAAATCTTTATCTTATTCAGCTAGAATTAATTTCGCTTGTTTATCCATCTAGCACTCTCACTACCTCCTTTAAAACATGCCTTTAAAATCACTGTTTGCCACTAAAATTCTTTCTAGTCCGCTATTATTCATTCAAATTCTGCCTCTTTTCTTTTCCTTCCAAAATTATTTCCATCGTGATCACTATAGCTTCTATACTTTGTACCATCACATTGTCATCTTTAAAATTAACCTACGCATCCATTCTTATTTGATGGCTTGATGGATGATCCTGGAAGAAATTACTTGTAGCAATAGGGCCACCTATTGTAACGTTCCTGTAATGTAGTAATCATTGTTTTGTTTTGGTGTTTGTTGTGTGATGTTTTGTTGCAATGTAATATTTCGACCATTTGTAAATTCTTTAACTCTGATACTACCAATATTTCCTATGCACTGACAGTCTTTGGTTTGACCTTCATGGGTGTTAGACCTTCATGTTCGATATTCGATTTAGTATTGTTGGTATTACTGTGTTTCAAAGTAAGGCTGTGATGTGGTATATGCAGAGAGGCTTTATTTATAGAAACGACTAATCAAAGGTACTACACCAATACATTTACGTCACTTTTATTTCTTTGAAACGCACAAGCAAACGTTCGTCCTTTACATAACTGGTATTATGTGATTTTGTGCATTGTTACTCTGATTAAGTGTGATCTAATTGCCATGTTAACTAATCCGTGCAGCTATTGGTGTTTACACAGGAAAATAATAGATACATACAAGTGTGGTTAATAAGCGTCAATACAATGTTGCCACTAATCATAAGAAATGACACGGTAATAAAATTACCGATTTATATAATTTTACATGGCATTGTATTACGTAATTAGCTAATTTTCGAGATGTTATGACGTTCGGTTTACGGTAATTTAATTTTTGATAATGTTACAATATATACTATAATAGTTTTAAAATAACTTTGTTCTTTGCGCCCTATAATTGTATTGTAGCTAATATTTAACAGTTCAACAATCAAAAGGAAGTCCCGACAATATAATAATCCATAAACTGATAGTGATGTAAATATATCCTTAAATGAATGAAAACCTCGTTCAAACACTAACTACCTGAATGAACAATACGACCACGCGCTCACTTAGCTAATTCTCAGCTAGCGCTACAAATAAGATAGATAAGTAGCACATTCCCACCACCAAGCTCATGTCAATGACATCTGATAGTTTACAATTGAGTCGCGATTTTCCTCGAGTTCGCAGGAGGGGGCCCGGAGTACCAAGCGGCGACGAGTGTTTATAAACACCGCCGCAATATCCACTAAGTGCTAATGCCTCGAACGGTCTTCGTGGAACACCGCTTACCCCATTCAATGCGGCGATTGTCCTTCATCTTGAATGACACTTAACAGTCACTTTTTTATCTTTCCATTCATTTTTTGTTCGTGCTTCAACGGTTTTGTTACTTATTCGTTTTGCGGTTAAATTTCTTTGATAGCGGATATAATAGATTAGCCGAACATTAAATAGTTGTGCAAACACTAACTGCTAAATTTATTCAATTTATGCAAATGCTCAAAAAACGCAATCGTTCATAATTTAAGTTACGTCATAAAAGATTTTATTTCCATAGATAATTTAATTTCCATAGATCTAATCCGGCTTTGCTCCATCAGATTCAGTATTAACCAAAAATACTTCAACAACTTGATAAACCTAACATGATATTTTTACCAGCTCCAATAACTTTATCATCAAAGTTCAGCCCCTGTAGGTGGCAGGTCAATGTGTTATTCTTTTTAAATTATTATACATAATTAAAGTATATACACATAAACATACCTCAAATAACTAACGTCATAATGGCTACAATCGCATTCATCATTCATTTTCTTTCTCTCTTATTGGCGGTCATACAAAATCTGTTATACAAATACGCGTTCCAGGAATTTATGAATGCATCCATTGAAATTTAAAGAAAAAACTCTGAATGTAATGTAGTAACCGAAATGAAGGTATTATCTTAAGCCTAATATCATTTATTATTTTATTAAATGATTGCATACAATAATGGCTTAAATCCATTACTACGAATGTTTATGTTTCATTTACTGTGCCAAAACTGTACTATATGCGCATGTGCGTCATTTATGATTAAGTAGTACTAGAGATAACCTTAACAATAATTATGGTATTGTGTAGGTATAATAAAGATAGTTTTCCTTATATTCCCTTATAACATACGATGTAAGCCATAAGCTTTTGCAATTGCAATTGCAACAAAGAATAGAATTTTTTCCCATTCAAAAAATTATAACATACCTAGATACTTTTAAATACCCCGTCTGCTTTGAAATAAAATAATCCACTAAGCATGTTGTCGTTTTCTCAAAATTAATCAACGATACAAAAAAAATGTCATACTGTTGTATCATATATCAAAATAGTTTAGCGGTAATACTCTCAAAACCTAGTACTAGGTGAAAGTTTCACATGTCTAAAGTTCATTCGAATTCATGAAAACTCCTGTAATTGGCGTATAAGACGCCAGTGACGACACGATAGCGATCAAGTAGCAAGCTTTGGCACGGCACGTGCTCTGGGCACGTGTAGCTGCTATTTTTGAACCAACCTAACCCTTCGCCCGCTACTGTCGATACAAGGCAAATCGACATAAAGTTACTCTGTTCCTGTTAATTGATGAATAAATAATAACATTCAGAGGAACAGCTAGTTAATGTTCATTGCGGCAGTGGACTTATTGTGTAGTCATATTGTTAACGTAATACACTTCCTGTAGCATTATCGTTGATACACAATAATTGTGCTTTCCCTATCGCAAAAAAATATTGAACATTCAGAAGTTAGGTTCTGTAAAAATACGCAAAAGGAAAATAATATGTTTACAGTATAAACATTCCTATAAAGCAGCGTAACGTATCATAGGCTTCGACTAAAATACAACAACTTGTTGACCCTGGTGTTGCTATATTGATAGGTTTCTTTACGGCTCTCTTTGCTGCTATAAACATAAGAAATATATTCACATATTTAGCGAGTCTGCCACATAAGGCTAATACCACACTCTCTTCCGCTTTTTGTTTGAGTGACTACTTGTATCATAAGCATAAGTACGGACAATTTTACGAATATCTGAATTACATACCGAGCGAAATCGGCTATATAAAATATTACCACGTTCCAGTTTCATATAGGAAGTGAAAAAGTATATTTACATATTTTTTAAAGTACCGCGCAAGCAAACGCAAATTTTCTACATCAGCTCGATTTACAATTGACTATTATATTTACGTTATTATTTAATATGAATATGTCCATTAGTTCTTAAAGTTATTTTGAAATATTCAAGTTATTATTTTTCTCTTTATTAGCATTTAATTTAATGTAGTATTGTTTTTTATAAGTTCACGCAAAAATACTTCAAATAATCAAAATTTAGGAAAATGACATTGTATATGACTAATAATATTTGCAGATAGGTTTTTAACCTAGGTATAATGCCTTCATAAGATTAATATTTAATAATACACAAAATATTAATTTATTTAAAGGTAAACGCTGAAAACATTAACATAGCAACAAAGTTTACATGCGTTTTCATAGTTATATTATTTAAAAAATATATTATTTTATATTTTGAAAAAATAAATAATAATATTATATTTTTTTAAAAAGTAATAACGTCGACCTGAAGGTACATATTTGCCCATGTCATCATAAATGAACCAGTCGATCATAAATGTAAAATCTTATATTTTTTTATTTTACAAATCTTACGTGGGAATATTGTTCGCTAACCGTCTTATAAAACTTTTATTATTATTATTAGTATTGTAACTGTAAAAAAATGGCGCCAGATAATTCACTGGAATGTTGATATGCGATTATTATTTTCCTATTCCTATTCAACAGACTAACTACGAGCTCATTAGTTCATCAATTACTGATGCAAAATCACGTGCATCGGCTTTTAATTAGAAACACGCACGTATAGTTCTCAAGTTAGAAGCGGAATAACAAGTCCTTAGAAATTCAATAATAAATCATATATTATCCATAGTTGCAGCCTAACGACATGGTTGCACTAAAACATTTGGACTAGCTAGAAAGCGGCATACCTTGATCATCTGTTAAAACATCACATGAATCATCAGTAGCGCAGCTTTGCTCTTTAAGAGTTGCTTTGCGTTTTTTCAGTATAAGCATGTATCATTGTAAACGCAACTTTACCATGCGGTTTGCGTCACGTGTAAAATCGCGCGGCGCGGGGTAGCGCGACGCGACGCCCCCCGCTCTCCCACTCCTCTCCCCCCAACCTCGCACACAGGTCATGTTAAAATATTTAATACGTGTAATACGTACGTATAACATATTATACGTATATTATAGATACACGCTAAAAATACCAATACAGATCATGATTTTTATTGTAGAAACAACAAAACAAATGGTTTGTTTTAAATCAATAATAAATAAATAAAAAAAACTAGTTAATAATAAATAAAACTAAAGATTAGACTAGTTAAGTAACTAATCTATATCATTTACAGACACATTCGTCTTGTCTAAACTTGATTCAAAACGTACAATTTAATCAAGAAAACCTGATTTATCTAAATAGCTTGTTACAGTTTTTCGGTCAAAGAAACTTTGTTTTTAGAAAACCATACTAAAATACCTAAATAAACGAATTAACAATAAGACGACTTCACGTCTCTGTGTGTCACTCCTAAACGTAACGATAACGTTTACCTTTGAATTAAAGTTAAAATAATATTATAAATGTTCCCGCAAATCCTCGACCTCGGACTCTAGTATTGAACCAAAAACAAAATCTAAAATTAATTACTTAAAATACTTAAATTAAATAAATATAACCTACTAACGAAATTGTCTAGCTCTCTACGCCCACTAAGATCTTTTCAACCTATTCTGTTTCTAATTAATCAAAATATTACATTTTACTCATGGTATAAAATATAGAAATGTTTTTTTTTGCTACTCTCTTACGCTCGTTCCTTACTCTACTCGTGCCTTCACTCCCTACATTTCACCATAATACCTACTGTTAACATAAAATCGGTTTGCAGTATTTTAACTTCGATAACATTTTATTCATAAATTCTTTCAAGCAAGCAGTCACCACCACGGGGCTTTTTTAAATCTGTAATTTCTCAAGGTTCAAACTATGTCTGTTGCTTAAGGGTAGATACGTAGTAACTGCTTTTACTGCTACAAACGCTTTTTTTAAATTACTAAAAACTTCATCTTGTGAGTCAAAAACTATCGATTAGTTACGTCGCCACCTATGTCCCTTCGTAATTAAAACAATTAAAAAGTTGTTGATTTTAATGTTATGCGCTTTTGTATAAAAAAAATGTATAACTTAGTATAAAAAAATGTAAAGGCTTATAATGATGAAAACGTACCAGGCAGACTCACATTTATAATAATAGTACGGATGCAATAGACACGGCCAAAGAACATTAATAATTAAAAAAAAATCATGTAAATCAGAATATTCGATAAGGAGGGATAAAATATATGCATCTACCTAAACATCTCACCTTCTTTCCACAACACAAATGCTGATGTTGCATTCTAATTGTTTGTCACTACGCTCACACATCACGTACACGTGCGTGATATCTTTATAACTATTCAAAAGATGTTTACGTAGATAAGAAACAACACAAGAGAACACGACAGATAGAGTTGTGGCTATCTCTAAACATCATTTTTGCACGATTATCCCACGCAGTACGCTAAACGATTTAGAACTCGCACGAGCTGATAACAATTCGGCGTTTTATTTTGGTTACATTATGTGATAAACTGGTTGGCACTTCTCCTGGTGTTACTTTAATTATATTAAATTGGTACTAATAAAAAATTAAAACCATTTTCGGCTCTTTTTCTTTTTTATGTGTATTTTGGTTCAGAAAGCTTATTAAATTTTAATAAGCTTTATAAAAACGTTTAAAAAATCATAATGGGACCACCAAAACTCTTGGCCTCCAGATCCTTATTTTTGTTGACCAACACAGCAAATACCCTCAGGTAACAAGCTCTAAGAACAAGCTTTTGAGCAGTATCTCAATCCGCTTTACGAAAATAAATCTCAGTATTCCAATTTACTTTTGGTTGATTTTTCGCGCCCTCGGCCAAAGTGAATCTGCTCTTACTTTCAGTGCCACAAACTGCAAATAAAGTTAACAAAAAATCCCAAAGCTATCCATTAGAGTTTCATGTTATTGGACCAATGTAATCAACAATTTGATTGATGAAATTGATGAACCCGTCAGAAGCAGTCTGAATTGTCGACTATTGTCTATTTGTGTGACAACTACGGTTTGACCTGAGATTGACACGGACGGGTACTGTGTTACTCAACTTCACTGACCATTTACCGGTCAGTGAACAGTAACACTAGAAGTGGAAATCATAAAACTTACTGGTATTTATGAACAAGGAAAAATATTTTAACAAGTCCCATTTTAGTAATTTTAGAAATTAACGACCAGTGCTTATTAGCTATTGATTCTTAATATGCTATTTTATTGTACTGCTAATTTCATTGCATGTTTCACGAAGAAAGTAAGTACTTAAGATCAATTGTAATGAATTTCAACAATCACGAAACAATTGGACCGAAGATTACGAAACCGTAAATTCCTACGAGAACGGCCCGTGTGTTTGGGTAATCGTCCAACTTGTCCATCCTCAATGTGGATACATAAATTCAGGATGTTGTGCCAACTGGCATTCGGTTTACGTCCCAAAGTTGTGTCTACCGTCTCTCACACATATGCGAAATTCTAGTCACGTCACATTCAAATTGGTGTAGGCAGATGCTAACGTCATTACACTTTTCATCGTCCCAAGATCAATGAACTGGATACGTACGATCGTTTTACGGAAATTGACGCACTTTATAAATAAGTTCGTTTATTAGGTGCTCTTTATTTAATTTGAAACTAAATATTCTTTTAACTAAGTACTCTCATTGATAATAAAAATAGCCTTCCAAGTAGTTTAAAAATACAGCATGTCAGAAGCAGAAGAAAATATGTGACGCTACTGTGCAGAAGCCATATTTAATACTTTTTCCCCGACTTACATCTGCTGAGTGATTTAGTACAGCAAAATTTTAAATAAAATTTCTACATAATATAACCATATGCTTTCAATAAAACAAATACCTATTCAATGTCATGGTACTTAAAAGTGTTGACAAGTTTATATTCGCTTGGCTGCGCCGCGCAGCATTCGCACTCATCCATGTACCACATTCATTGTTCTGTTGATTTGAAATTGTATTAGTTCCGCTAGATACATAGTGCGCACTTAGGTATGTGAGTTTGCTAAAAAAACGATAAATGACATAGACACGTTCAGTATACGAATAGAAAAAAACTTTATGGCAATCATTGTTTTCCAATTGGTCGAATATGTGTAGTAAAAAAGCAATTAATTTTGGCACGTGCACATTCTCGGCCAAAGTGCCTAGTACCTACTTATAATAAGCTGTCCACTATTCAACGAAATAAATTTAAAAAGCAAACAAGAAAAAGCAATGATATAATAAACAGTACCCAACTATGCGAAAATATCTAAAATAAAAAAAATGTATGTAAATTGGATTAAAGGATATAATTTTAAAGTTAATAATTAAATTTTTAGTTTAAATAAAAGTTATTACGACCGAAATACAAACCGATTGAAAGTACAATACAAGTTACTGATAATTACTTAACGTATCAGTTACGGTTTAAAGATAAACAGAATCGGGAAACGTCCGTCGTAGCCAGTGTGTCAGAAGTTTCCATAAGTGTGATGATAAGGGGCAGGCACGATAACCAGGCGTGTGAGCCGCCGCCCGGCGCTCCCCAA
>DWFC01000388.1:0-11156 GCA_018247075.1 Hasora chromus | reverse complement strand
AATCTCGATGAATTTGCGTCGTTTTATCATAGAGTTTCTACAGCCACCTTCCAAATTCATCATCAAATCAGCTCTATGTCATGATAATATAACATTGTCACGCTATATACACAGGCGTGCAAAATTTCATCACAATCAGAAATCGGGAATTGAATCAAATTTAACTTGCAAGATTCCACCCGGACAAATACAAAGCAGGTCAAATAAAAGCTTGTAAAAATAAAATTAGGCGTTCGAACTTAAATTCGTTTTTACGAATAGCAGTGCATCTTTGATTTATATCTGTCACACAATCACAGCTGATGTTTTGGCGTGCCGGTGTACCCACTTTACTTTATAACAAAAAAGTACTGAAGAAATAATACATAATAAATAATGATAACTGAACAAATAATATAATCATTAAAAATCTATCTATAAGTAAAAATAATACATTTCTAAAAAAAGAAATACGACGAACAATACTAAAATTGAAATCTGAAAAGTTTCTATTTTTCACAAGATTTCGCTAAAATATATTTCATAGTAAACAAAAATGGATACTAATTAAGCCGTAAATAATGAAGTACAAGGAAGCTGCGGCAATGCGAAGTTACTCGTAATATAACTTTATTATCACAAGTTCACCAAGTCGCGAATAATTACAGCAAGATACTAAACAAAGCTGTAAGCTGAAAGTTATTAGAAAACTTTAGATTCCTGGGGAGATAGTTTGAATTCAATGTCAAATTAAACGGTTAACTACTCTGTGTACTTGAGTCAAATTTATTATAGTAACGTAGATCTAATCCTACTAGAACTACCATGGTATAGTGAAATATTTTTAAAAATTGCAATCTTGAATAATTTTATTATTATATATTAAAATTCGTAAATTTTTTATTAGTCGTAATTGAAACACAGACAAAAATTGTTTATTTTAACAATACAAATTCCACGTTACAAAAGAAAACCATAATTGTAAAATAATCCTACGAGTTAGTTGAGTTTGCTACTAAAAACAAAATTGTGCGTATAAGTACTTATGTACATTTACTTACAAAACTTTACGTGAAAAATTAAAAGCCATAAATGGTCATTTCTAATCCAAAATATGTAGAAACGTTTTGATATGATATTTAAACCAACATTCATGTCCTTATTACGAGTAGAATCTTTTGTGTGTAATAATAACAGAGTCTTCCATCAAAAGATTTAACTTTCTGCGAAGTAAGATTTGTCTAAAGTTGTCTTCGAACTTAACTGTGGCACAAAGCTCAAAACTTTTCAACCGCGCTCAATAATTACAATAACAATCTTAACAAAGTAAAGAAGATATATAATCCACAGCACTAGTACAATTTGTAAATAGTAGTAAGAAATTTCAATTAGGACGACCAAATAAACTTTTCGTATGCGACATTGTTTAACCAAAATTCATTGTTAATCTTTGTTAATTAACTGTCACGAACTTCCATCGCCTATTAAAAGCGATGTTAAGATCGCAGCATGGATGAAATTGACGAGGAAAATAATAGTTTTAAAAAAGCCTGACCTTTTTATATCCGGCGAGCCGGAGTGCTCTCTGCAGTTTCGCCGCTCTCGTTGTGGAAAGGTAAACTATGGGCACCGCCTCGCCCGCTTCCAACTCGATGTCGAAGTCGTTAACTGCCTCACAGAACTTATAATCCTCCAACTTTTTTGCCTCACTCTTCATTAGTTCTTCGGCGTCGTTGTCGTCACTTATCTCAGCTTTTAAAACTTCGCCCGCAGGAATGAAAAGAGGGTTTTCATAGTAGCGATTGAGTTTGCCGTTCTCGTTTAAGGCGTCTTTGCAGGAGTTGTTGATAGAAGTGGCGTCGCTGTCGTCGTCAGGGAAAGTTATTAGATAGTTATCGTTCCCAACACATTGTTCGTTCCCCGATTCCCCCATACAGTCCTCGATGAACACGGCCGGCGTGTTTGTGTCGGACGAGGACGACGCGAAGGAGAACGCGCTCCATCTCAGTCCATTCACGAGCCGTCCGCACTCCATTGTTGCTAAAGTAAACTTCGTCAATGAATAACAATGTTTATTATTTCTCGGACATTAAAATGGATCCGGTGCTCGCAGTGCGACAGTTAAAGTGAATGATGAAACGCGGCAGACAACGTGTGGGCGTCGCTCGGATCCGATTACAATCTGCAATCTGTTTGCAATGCTAATATGTACTACTACTACAATTTTATATTGCTTTGCATCCTCTGATGCTATAGATTCTATCTTAATTCCATACTTCATTGAATACTACATACATCTGATAGAGCTTTAAAAGCGCGACCTTCAAGTAATAAGAACCTGAAGTTGAGTATTTTCTTTATATTCATAGAGCGTCTGAAGGCATAATATGATTAAACGTTAATTAACTAAATAACTGTGTGTAAGTACTTCCTATCTAATAAAATAAAATACTGTTAAATCATAATATTTTAACTACTAAAACATCTCCTTTGGTATTATTTAAACACGATGAAAACTTTTCATAAGGCAAGATTCAAAAGAAAATTAAATTTTCAAACCATCTATTCTATACAATCTGCAAAGCGTAAAGGAGCCAGCAATTGTTAAAAAGAAAAGATAACTATATGATATCTCATCTTTTACCGACTTCAATGAGGTTACGCTATCATTCAATGTAAAGTTTCTAGTACTAGTTAGAGGAGTATAAAATTTAATTAAAAGTTTATCAGGCGCTCTTAAAGTTCTAAGCTTTCCCACAAGATGATGTCGCACCCGCACTCTTCAGTTAATCGATGAGAGCATGAGGAAGCACGACAGATGAGTATTCATTTTATAATAATACCACCTTATAGAAAGTTCGTGACAGAGACTTTAAGATGTTAATGCTTGTTCGTATATATGTTTTCGTTTTTGTACAAACGTTAACTTTCGGTATCATCTATAAAATATTACCCCCAATAATACTTCAAAAATTAACGTGTTAATTTCTATCATTGTCATTTCTGGTAATATCCAAATGAGACTTGCATATATGCAACGTTTAGGTATAACTGAGTATATAGCGTTAGAAAGAAAAACAGTACAGAGGTAATTTATACAGTATTTTTACGACCGAAAAGCGCTCGCAAAGGAGTCAAACAGCGTGTCAAATGAAAATTGCATTCAACTCCTCAGTTTTCTTACTACCTGGTCAATTGCCGTGAAAAAACTTGGGAATATAATACATAGATGCAAAAGTTTTGTTTTTACGCGCTGTTGAAATCTATATATATGAAAAATGGATCGCCGAAATTTATGTTAGCGCATCTCTTCCGAACTACTGCACCAAATTGGATGATTTTGGTCTTTAAATATTTGTGAGAGAACAGAAAAGGTTTAAATATTAGAAAATATGATAAAATTGCGAGACAAATACTAAAACGACTATTTTATTTTCCCATACAAATTACAAACCAGTCAAACATTTGATGTTTGTCTCGTCGGGACGGCAAACTCGACCCTTAAATTAGAGATATATAATATGGAATTAAATAAGGGTTTTGAATCGAAAACTTATATACACAATTTTTTTCGATTGCATTGGATTATCGCGTATTTAGATTTTAAAAATCAAAAATGTTTGACACTACAATTAATATTGATTTCTGTTGCTAAACATTTGTAACAATTAAAAAGGCGGAACGAAGTGCGCCGGGTCAGCTGGTAACCGATAAAATAATATTTATCACGTCAACAAGTGTGTTTAGAAATGTTTTGACGTGTTCAACAGGGCCGACCGACATGTTCTGGCCGACCCATCTGGTGACAGGTGTGGAGAGAGAGGTGACGAGGGTCGCAGGGGGGGCGCCCTCGCGTTACTAATTATCAAATGCAGAATTTAATAAATAAATCCCTAATATTTTTTTTAATATGATAATATTCTGATATCAATTTTAGGCAATGTTATTTTTTTTTCATTTTTTTTACATAAGAGCTGCATAGAGTATTTTAAATATATATTATATTTTCCTACTATTCGAACATTATTTCTGTTCCTATTCTATAAGTTACTATTACGCGCCTGACGCAACTCGAGCTCCGTAGGTCATATTTAATCGATTTTAATGTGTTCATGTATCGCGCGGATATTGCGAAGTATAAAATGAGGGCTATTTTTATTTCATACATTTAGTTGTTCTTTAAAGTCATTAGTTATATCATTATATTTCACAAGAATATACTTAAGTCAGAACAGACCAAACGTTCTTTTAATATTTCGTTTTTTGATTAAAAATGAAATAAAACTTTTTATTTAACCGCCTCTCATTAAGTATACGCTGCGGTCTCATAAACCGTATCTGCCAATTTACTAAATTCAGCTGTCGGATGTAAATCTGCGCGGCGTTCCTTGCCTTTAAAGGTGTCTTAAATAAATCCCATGCATAGTGTTGCCAGGTGAATTTATTTACGTGGAATGTGTTAATGGAATGGCAAGTATGTAACCTACATAAACATAAACTATGGTCGATAAAAAGTACATGATATTGAATTATTATATAACATATAATTTTTTTTTTAATATTCAATTCGATATTTCACCGAATGTTAAACCATACCCAAACAATTATTTTTATATCAGAAATTACTGGTACTGAGTGTAAATAAATCAGTTTTTTACTTCTTTTTGGGTGATTAAGAATATGGTTTTGCATATAATATATTCCGTACAAGAGTGATACGAAATATACCTACTTTAAAATCAAAATGTGTTACAACTATCGCTATCCACAAATCTAGTCAACTATCGATAAATTTCTCTAAGTTTTGGCAACACTGAGACCAGACACGACAAGCCAAAACGTTAATGTCACGACTGTAACAAAACCGCAGTTGCCGGTGTCGTTGCACCCGCTGTATGATGGCTGCAAGCTGCAAGCAAAAAAGGTAAAGCACTTGCAGACTGAACCAAACGCCGGTTTAGGCTCGTAACTACGTAGACTATCTTTGCAGATCACTAGTCACAGTTCTCGGAACTTGAAATATACTTTACTGACTCCGCTCGCGCTGATAGGTAGGTATGAACCACCGAAAAGTTGAACTTTTGTAATTAAGACGACTTCAAAGTAAGAACTAAGAAAACTAAGTTCAGTTGTCTCTGCCTTAAAGATCCGGATAATTATAATCTTCAAAGTGATATTTGGTTTTAGTCTCCATAATAACTAACATTAACAACATATACATTTTTCTAACATCGACTTCAATTTTATTTTATCATTTTTGCACCTCTGTGATTTATTTTTTATTTTTTGCGCCACTTTCATGCTACACATACATGTCGCAATGGTTTCTAACTGCAAATGTTATAAAGAATGTAGGTTCATATTGTAACTTTCTATATTCGAAGAGGTATAAAAATAATTTATAGATTGGGAAACATATGGTATTTCATAACGCAGTAAATGAGCATCACGTAACTTGGCCGGCATTTGCCTAATTGCTAATAACAATACAACAATGACATCTTCATCACGTATATGACCTAATTTATTGACTAATAGAAGTCCAAAATGATCTATTCATGTTCATATGGTACGACCTAACGTAATGAGCTAATGTACAGGACACGAGTATCGTTTATTTCGTAGGAAGCTATTGCGATTTGCATCTTCAGGAAGACACATTTATGTGGTATCTAAAATCTTAATTTCCTCTTTAATTTTCCTTTATTTTAATATTTTTTTTTCATTCCCAATATGTATTAACTATATTAAATTATACAATATTGCTATGTTGTTGAACTATGTTGTTGATTTAAAAATTAAAGTGTAAATAATAATTTGTGCAATAAAGAATTTTGTATTTGTAACGGTGCCTATTCTGTGGGACGCGCGACGAAAGATTCGCGCCATTAATCCTTAACTGTTTCCTTCAAGAATTGGGTTTTGTTTTGTTCGTCGTGTTATTCATCCGCTGTAATAAATCCGAGCTAAGAAACGGGAATCTAGAATCACTTAATCAAGACTGCATGCTAATCTATCCTGAGCAGTCTCCGTCACGGCTGGTAATTATGGGCTTGTTTGCTTTATTAACAAGCGGTGTTGCCAGGCTGCCTTCTCACTCGTTTTATATTTATCGTCACAGTTTTATACGTAAATCTGTCCAGGGCATATTTTATAGAGATATTTTAGTTGACCATAAACGGGTGAAGTGAGCATGGATTTTGAGATAGGTAACTGCAAGAACAAGCGATTTTTTTTAAATTATGTGTTGATTTAAAGTGAAACAAACAATATGTCATTCGATTTTTGCAATAAATTTTTAAATGAATAGCCTAACCGGAAATGGGACGCGTTGCAAAAAGGAACACGACAGAAATAGTAAACACATTACTTCTCTTAAGACGCCAAAAGGACAATTCAACTACATTTAATGATGAATATGTTAAATAAATCAATACTTATTGTTATTTTAGGATCCATTCTTCCTAGACGATTGTTTAAAAAAAAAAGCGTTTTGGCGTACCACTCTGTAAACAGTGATTGATTCTCAAGTCGACAATTGAAATTATAATGAGACCGTATGCTTGTCATAACTAGGGTATTGTTCTTGTACGAGTACGATAGGTCTAATAATAAATGGTCTTAAGATGATTAATCCATTGTGTAACGCAGTAATCGAGTACAAACTTCAATACATAAACGGTATCACATCCGCTATAATACTTAGTAATAGGCAGAGTTTGTAAATGAACCAGCTCACGATTACGCTGATTTGTTTCAGCTGTGATAGTCACACCTACATACCTAGATATAATGACATATTTTCATCACAAACACTTTTACAGATATAGCTCCTTAAAGCAACGACAAATCTTAGATTGATTAGTAAAAAATGAAACGCAATGACTGTCCAATTTTTGCCCTTAAATTTCAAATGATCCATCATTATTTACTGCCGCAATGACAATTTGCACCATTACTACGCAAAATGATAAAAAAGCAATATTGCGCTAACAAAACTTGCATGAACTGCACTACGTCGGCAGTTCACTAGTAAAAGCTTCACTTTAAATAAGTTGCGACAATGTGGTTTTCCATGGAAATCACAATAACAAACGTCCATATGATATGGTCATTTTATTTGACAACCTTAGGAGATACTCCTCTAGTGTTATTGAAACTAGTAAGTTGTTTACGAACACTACCGATACGCGGCGCGGCCGGCGACGCACGCGCCTCGCGAGTTGAATCGAGACTGAACAGTTCTAAATTTGAAATCAAGTGGGTTTAATAACATTGCGTATATTTTCCTATTTTCTTATTTCCGATGACATCCTCAGTGAGTCAGCCATTCATATTTTTTTCGCGTCTGGAGTTATTGTCAAAGATTTTCGCGGCGGCAAATGATTTTTTAAATAATTTTCTGTGTGACACATCGCTGTATTTTTGTGAAACATGTACTATTTTTTATCTAAAAGAGTTCTATTCGTCTCTCTCGCAAATATTATCTAATGGTCATACATAAATTTTTGTACAAGATCTACTTACGAGTTGTTTAGATTATGCAAACATTTCCATTGAAGTTCAATCAAGTTTTTTTAAATGTTTTATGTGAAAGTTGCATTATTTAATATCTGCACAGAACTATTTATAAAGGTTTGCGCAAGTGTAATCATCTCCTGACCTTACAACGTGTGTTTTTCTAACTATAGACCGAGGACAATATGCAGAAAATTACTCATTAGCAGTACAGTTACAAACAAAACATTGAAAACTTTTTGTATTGTACTGCAGTTTTTTAAACAATTGCTGCTACAACTAAACAATTATTAAGAAGGGGAGAAACATGTATATTTTTTTATATTTTATTGATTTTATTATGGAAAATCTTTTGACTTGTATTTGCACTAAAAACTATAAAAAACATTGCTTTGAAAAACCTGGCCGTTTCAAACGGTATATCTAAAATCCCTAACTTCAAACAAACTAAAATCCCTAACAAACTGCGTTAAAAATATTTTGTGTGATCATAGTTGATTAATAATCCCGAAACAAAACAACTATAACCGCGTTAGTAAATCACGAAAGAAATGTTAAGTATCTAAACCTTTCAACACACAATTTTACACATAAAGTTTCCAGAAAAAAAGTGAGCAATTGCATTCGAAAATCTGGAAACGATGAGTCATTGGCCGACCTTGCAACACAAACGTTATCCATTGTTTAGTATATGAAACCGCATGAGGTATACTGGATGATTTTTAGTACGCAGAATAAATTTTATTTCGCGGTGTAACCGCGACCTTGCCGGCGCGCCGGACGCTTTGACTTCGTGCCAAACATCTGCACCGAACGAAAATTTTCTGAATGCGATCTCTTTACTTCAAGGAAGTACGGAGTGCTTTATAATATGGAATAGACATGTATTCTAATATATATATATCTCTTCTATCCGTTTGTTAGTTCTCCAACTCCTCTAGACGGCTGGACCGATTTGGCTGATTTTGGTCTTGAAATATTTGTAGAAATCCAAGGATGGCTTATAAGGTAAGAAAATATAAAAAAATCGAGAGGGGAATACTAAAAACAACAATTTTATTTTTCTTATACAAGGTTAGGAACACCTGACAAACATTAATTTTTTCAAGGGTCCCTTAGGTTAAAGATTTATAATAATATGTTATTAAATATCCACAACATTCAGATTATAGCGTATTTAGATTTTAAAAATCAAAAATATTTTGACAATATAATCAATGTTGATTCCCGTTGCAAAGCATTTGACATTGTCCTAATAGCGGTGTACTAACCTGTTGTAATTGTAAAATGTTTATTTAATTTGGTATCGGGACGCGGACGCAGTCGCACGGGACAGCTATTATATTTATATAAGCAGTTAACTCTCAACTTGGTGTTAACACGGGAAAATATTAAATGTGTTTTTTGTGCTATACACATTGAAAGCTCAAAACTATTTGAAATTACGGCTGCTAGTCTGTTTTGTCTGGGTTTATTTGAAAAAAATATTTAGGTACTCGAAAAAGGCAGAAAATATATCAATGGATAAAAAATTTCAATATCTTTAAACGATGTGTAAAATTGTGCTCGTAAAAATACAGTGTTTCAATCAATCACCTTGATTGATAATATTCTTAAATCTTCAAAAATTATACGCTTCCAGATTGCACATAATATTGCTTATATAAGACTAATCCAGTTTAAAAAAAATGGATAAAACATATAATCTGTACTATTGATTAAAAGAAACAGGTACACATTAATACTTCATTTCTTACACATGAAATACGTCAAGTAGGGGTTATTGATTACTACGGTAATTAAGAATTAAACTTTTCGCAAAAGCGTTGAGGTCAACAGTGTTTGGGCTTTTGCCAAGATAACCTCAGGTCGAGGTATAAATTAAACAAATAAAATTGGGCCGCCCAGATTTTCGTTATCATTTTGGCTACTCCTCGTATACTTAATCTTATAAAAGGTTATCTGAAAGAGATAATACAATTCAAAGGTATTGCAGATGAAATTTTGTTTATAAATATGATTGAAGCATACTTGTATATTGATACTTGATGTATTGAAGAACTTAAAGTATAATGAGAGAAAAGTAGATAAATTTAAAGCTGAGGTAAAACCTCGTTTATTTTAGGGTATAATTTATTGTCATTAAAATTGATTTTATTGCCTCACTTTCTGATGTGCAACGTTCCATACAACAGCTTAATGTGAATCACCCAAATTAGGTAAATTTTTCCATTAGAAAAATAGTTCACGTGCACCTTCCGAGTCCTCTTGACGGTAAATGGCAACTACAGGCCATGATATTCTTAATGTCTTTGTCATTTGGTCACAGAGGCAATAATATTCTTAAGTAAAAATATCAAACACCTCATGTCCTGTGTATAACGCTTATCACACTGTCAAAAAAGCCACAAAAGTGCTAACACTGTTGCTCAGCGGCGGCTGCAACTGTCGCTGCGACACAACTGTGTAATGTAGATATCAACGTAGTCATGCACTAAAACATTCAGTCTTCCAACGGTAACAATAATACGAAAAATAAGCTTAAATTAAAAGGACACAACATACATTTTATTTTTGTCTTATATCCTTTCTGAGAATTAAGTTAATTCAAACACAATCTCGCAAATTCAAATATTTCTCTACACGCGCCACATGTGCACAAATAAGTATTTTTATCTTGTTTTCTTAGCACTGTTCAAATGTTTACTAAAAGCGCTAACAAAATCCCGCTAACGCTCACAAGCCAGGGGTGTCGCGTACTAGAGGCGTAATGTCTTGAATAATATTCTCATACCATATAGACGTCTACTTTCAAGAGAAAGTCAAGTACCATGTATATAAAAAAATACCAATCAATTGGAAGATAACCCATAATATTGACAATAAAGTTCAGAAAAAATGCTATGCTTTTTTTCAATGTTACTGATTATTTTACTGACCCAAAGATCCACTAAGGCTTTCTTTCGACGATTTACAATTAAGTACGAAGTACGGAAGCACTCAAGATAATACGCCACTATTCAATTAATTGCCGCAATTAATGTTTTCCGTTATACTCTGTACGTTGTAATTATGTGTATGACGGAATATTTTTTATGATACAACCCTAACTTTGTTGTGTAGGAGTATATGGCGGGTGAAATACCAAAATAAGAGTTTAGAGGCTTTAATTTTGGTAAGTAGCATAATAACACCTGTTGTTACTTCAAACCACCTGGATTCCTGTGGGTAAAGCATCTTAGTGGGGCTCGGGAGCATTATTTTGGTACGATTCTTGATAACGCACGAATGAACAGGGTGATCTAGGTTCAGCTAAATAAAGTCAAAACGTAAATAGGCTCAATAAAGTTAAGTTAATATATGAGTCTTGTGACGTTAAAAACTAGATATAATAAAAATAACTGTCAAATCACAGAACACTACTCCTAGTTAACAAAAGCTAGACTTGGGCTAGGACTCTCCGTATTCGTGGTCATTTTTTTTAACAGGACAGAAATTTTTCGTAAACGAAAAATTGATACTTTCAAAACCATACTTTTAAACATTCCTTACCGCGGCAGAAAACCTTACAATTACTTAATTAATACGATTAGTATGTCTGAGATAGAAAAAATTCAGCTCATAATTACATTCGACGCGAAAATATCTCAATGTACCAG
>DWFC01000387.1:0-11159 GCA_018247075.1 Hasora chromus | reverse complement strand
AGAAATGAAAACGAATCTCTTAACGTCACGTTTACACTTCGTAATTGGGAATACCTCAAACAAAGTGTAGTCCACACTAATGCTGTTACCGGCCACCTGAAAAGTTTACGGTGGCTGTAACTTAACCTGGCTTAAAACTTAACATAAATTGTAAAAAATATTATCGAAAATATTATTTTATTTTATAATCAAATAAATACGTAAATTCAATAACAAAGATACATCAACGTATCAAAATGTCGATTTCTTGCGTTTGTTAAATTTATCTCGTGTGAGGAACAGATAGGTACCTAGACTTTTGATTATTTGGGTTCTCTGTGGGTTTTACTACTCCTATATTCTATATCTATTCATAGGTATGCAAATATCGGGAACAAGCTTGAAACCTACAAT
Organism: Hasora chromus; assembly: GCA_018247075.1. Lineage (NCBI taxonomy): Eukaryota > Metazoa > Arthropoda > Insecta > Lepidoptera > Hesperiidae > Hasora > Hasora chromus. The sequence goes on along the minus strand of DWFC01000387.1, from coordinate 10,766 downwards.
TTTGCGTAATCTTAAAAGATTATTTCAGAGTTACAGTGTATTGGAAGATATAAGTCCTGGTAACTTTCTACATTAGAGCCAATTTCATTTGCGTTAAAATGCAACGATCTGATCATAATAACAAATACAACTCGCTGGAATGTTTGTATAGGCGCGTGCGATTATCGCCGCTACGTCCGTCGTATCGCAAGTGCCTGACGGGCTATCGTGGAACCTATCACAAACAACTTAATAAATTATTCCAACAATGCAACAACAGTCCTCAGCGATAAACATGACCAACGACAATAACAGTAATTGCCCTTAAAATGTGTATCACCTCTATAAATAAACCATTTCTATCTGATGTGGTGCTCTTAAAGTGCGTTCAGGCAAATGCGTACGCGCATACACGCTGTAATTGATTATTATGCAAGGAGGGCACTTTGCAACAGTTTCATTTAAGCCAGAGTTACCAATACGAGTTTTATTTGCCTTCGATAACGGCTTCAAAGAGGAAGGTGTGTGAATTTTTCATGAATCGATTCGCCTGAACTTTTCCTTTTTTATTTGCTTATAGATTATCATCGTAGAAAATTAGATCATATTATTAATGGTAGAGTATTTTAAATAATCATAGATGCTTATGTTTAATGGCTTTAAATTACATGTTTCTAACGATGCAAAGGTAATTTGTTGTAGTTCAAAACTTCCGGTGAATTCAATATAGACAGGTAAGTTCGTCAGCCATCGCAGATGCCACTAATGAGATAATGGGTTCTTCATCCCTAATTGACAGGATTGTTTTTCGCAAGTTCATCATTACAAATCCTTATGTTAACAATATGACCATTATATTGTTAAGTAAATTCATCGAAAAGTAAATAATAATATGTTCCAGTAATCAAGGGAGTTATGTGCAGTTAACAAGTAATCCCTTCCTGGTCTTGCATGGATTTTCATATGAATCTTGAAATTTAAGTGCTTTAGCTAGAATCGAGATACAATGACACCTTATTCGGCTAACTTGAACGTAATACTACTGGGATTTCTAACAATGGGCTTCATTTTGTCGCAAAATGAGGTGCGGAACGGAATAAATTACAACTGTAACTATATGATTTCAGTTGATGACGGACCGAATCACGCCGTATTGTGAAAGTAATGGACATCTTTCCACGGAAAGTTGTCGGTTATGTTGCATACAGATACAAGATTCTAGGTTTCCAAATTGTAATCCTCATATTTATAGTAGTACCTATACAATACAGTTTTTGAGCATTCATTAACTACAACATAACGTCCTAGATGAGAAGCTCTGATTCTTATATTTATTTGTCTTTCGAAATCTTTTCTTTTGGCATTTCTTGTATGTTTTGTTTCTGTCTTTGGTTTATTTTTTTTGCGTTTTTATTAAATAAAAAATAAGGTGCACTGTAAATGTGTCATTACTTAAAGCTTCCGATATCGAGGATATCTCGGTAGAGTCGAATAAGTTTGCTGCACAATTTATCAAATTGAGAAACTAGGCATTTAACTATATGTAAAACTCATTTTTGTAAAATTGTGAATTTATTCGCTTCTGCTAAATACCCTCTAAATACCCTGCGCGAATACCCTCAATATAACAACCCTGTTTCACGGTGGATGACTGTGATGCGACTGGGGTGGTGGGTAAATCTGTCGACGGACGTCCCTCTTCTCTTCTCCTCCTTTTACCCTCCGTCTTGTAGATATAACTATATCTACTACTCATATTTATAATAATTTTATAGAATAGCTTGTGGCTAATCGCACATATCCTTTTCTGGCCAATTTTGCTTTTACATTTTTAAGAAAGTACGAAATCTGTTGTTGTCGTTTCGAAGAAGTGCCAATTATTAAGCATCACGCAAACATCTCAAATTCCGGTTGCGTGCATCATCCAGTTACCCACTCGAGGCTTAAACGGAAGGGAGTGGTTAAACACTTGCTCTTTCAACATTCTATGTTTTGTGACCGAAAAAGGGTCGAAAAAAAACAAGTTATTGATTTGAATAATAGCTTAATTAAAATAAATAACTGACGATGTTTATATTGAACAAACTTAAACCAGAAGAGCCAAAAAGACAAATATTTGCTGCCATATTTATCTATAAAAAAGGGCTATATTATATAAAACAAGGTTCTGTTCTGTTAAAGATATCGGCTGATCTCCTAACATTACTAAAAAGTCCGTAGCTTCAGTTCTTAATCAATTAAATATTTACTTGTCGCACATGTATCTGAATAGAAACAGTTTGCTTACAAAGAACTTGGTATTTTCTTAATATCATTAGGTATTATTCTTTATATGAATGCCATTCACTGAATCAAGTACAGTGCATTCCAGGGCCGGTTTGCATTATTCCAGTAAGCAATCCAGCACTGGGCTGGCATAATGTAAATCGGGCATAAATGCAGTATTCTTATTTTTTTTTAATACTTTCAGTTCGCCTTGCATGCCGTAAATTTTCCGATATGTTATGTAAATATTTTAGGTTAGTCTGGTATTTGATGTCCGTTGTGACATTTTATAATAAATAAAAGAATTGTTAAAGGCTTATAATATTAGCAAATTATTTACATTTTTAAATTATAATACAATTATCGACATGTATTCGCGTATAACATAGGGGTAACGTCATTTAAAGCACACAAAAAAGTAATATTTAATTTATATCATCGGCAATTCATTTGCAATAGATAGGTACTTAATTCGATGTGTAATGCGTGGAAAATCCTATATCAAAACGATAGTTATTCTGCGATCCGAACCTAGAACGTCCCTTAAGGTGGCGCAAGTCGCTGCGCTTTCACCGTTCTCTCATACAAACGATTTACTGAAATTACTATAAAACTGTATCTTGTGAGTCGAAAACTAAGATCATTATCGATTGGTTACGTAGTCATCTATGCTGCTTCGTATTTAAAATAATAAAAATGTTGTTTATTTTAAAATTATAAGTCTTTACAGTTTTTCATACAAAATTATAAAACCGCATAACTTCCAATTAAACAACTTATTTATTGTTTTAAATACGAAACGGCATAGATGATTAGGCACCCAATCGATATCGATCTTAGTTTTTGACTTAAAAAATTAAGTTTAAGCCACATTTGTCTTCTTAGAGTTTATGGCAACAATGCAATTTAACAGTTGCAACTGGTAATACGGGTATTGCGGTGGTAGGCTTAAGTCAGTTCGTTTACAAGACGTCGTTTACCATACACGTACGACGCAGTAAATCGAAGGCTTGTTTATTCTCGGTCCAATCGACTGCGCCACCAAGGGCCGGGCTCATTAAACATTTTAAGCACGCACCGGTGCAAATGAGTTTGATATGGTCTGACTTCAAATATTTGTGCATACCTCATAGTTCCTACGCCTCGTATAAACAAAACTATCTGCAAGACAAAGATGGTTACGTCAATGTTTATGATTAATACAGATGCCGATCATCGGTACTCCATATACAAAAATCAATTAGGTCTAGAGTTATTTTGATGGAGAGTAGAAACACACTGTATACGGATTTAAATGTTTCATGTTCTCAATGTAAAACAAAAATTAGCTAAATATGTTTAAAAAAAAAGTGGCCAGTATTGTTAACATCCCACAACATCCACTTTGATTAGAAAAGCGATGATTAAAGCATCCGCTGCTTTTACTACTACGGTATACTAGAATCGGGCGTCACTGTTACACCAATCAAAACGTGAAACCCCTGTTGTAGTTACTAGGGATATAGCGGGATGGCACAATGCGAGAAATCGTCTTAGTACTTCCCAAAGATAATTTAGAATAAGCTAACATAATCTGGCCATCGTGTATAGCGATTTGGTTGGGCTCAGAAACTATTGTTGTGGAAGGATACGACGACCGCTGGTTCTATTTACTTTTGTGTCTTGCTTTGTTTTCTCTCAGATTAAAAAATAACACATGTCCACAGGATTTCAGATAGAAAAAGATTTCTCTTACAAAAGTTTGTCTTTATTTATTGTTTTATTTAAAGTAAACACAATTTAATTTTCTGAGTATTTGAAATATCGAGCAAATAAATAAATATTTAATGCAATATGACAACGCGTACCACTTAAAAATCTTGAACAATTAAGCAGGGTGTCGATAAAAAAGAACTAAATACATACATTGACGGCATATACCTATAATAATGGCACCCGAACTTATCGTCATTAAATCAACCGCTGCCGCAATCAGATAACCCGACATTCACGTTGATTTGTAAATAACCTGCATTATAATTAACTGATACGCGCACAGCAATCTATGAACACCACGCGAAAAAATATGCACGACATCATTAAAAAGCTCAATAAGCAAAATAAGTTCTAATTTTTTTAATCATATATTCTTTACCACGAATTCGTGCTAAATTACGGATAATGAAAGGACTTTTAAAATAGTTATCGTTTCGATATTCCTCCATATATGATAAAATGCCCCTTTAATATAAAAAAAAATAAAGATTGGCATTGTTGAGGATCGAAATGTATTGAAGGTCACTTTAAATATAGTTTTCGCAGGTTGTGATATGCATTGTGAGGGTTAAATCTGGTGATATAAATACACGAAGGCTGTGGCTGTGGTACGCTGAGGCGACAATGGTGCCGAAGCATTTCGACCACGCCTTGTTGGGACAACGTGACGTTATGCGCTATCATTTTCTCTTTCGTTTGGCACTTGTAAGTCCAGAAGGTACTTTTGGTTGCCTTAAAAAGAGAAGACGAATATTTTTTACCATATTTTTTTACTCCGCCTGCTTGTCCGGCCCGACGAATTGTGCTCGACGGAAAGTTAAAAAGAAATATTTGTTATGCTGCTAACAAAATACACGTAGTCACGAACTTTCATTATGATATTTTTGGTTTCTCGTATGCTTTCGTCGTGGCCGTTTTGTATTTGCGATAAAAATTGACGAGTGCTGGAAGCTTTAATTGAAAGCGTTGGAGATTCGTCGTGGTATGGCCGCCAGATGTCGATGCGGCTTTTATTATTCATCGAGTATCGTGTGTGCGGAGAAAACTCGTATCCGAAGTATCTGTTCGAGTAATGTTGTGGGGAACGCTCATTTCGCTTAATGACACGGTTAGGCCACGGTCCGATCGCTTATTATCTTACGTGATAATAAAGTAGATTACTATCCGTGCTGGTACACGCATATTTAACTAAAAGGAGATTATAGCGTAAGCTATTCAGCTACCGTGAGAAAGTAGCCGTTGCAAGTTCAAACGAAACTGTTGCTCGCAGTGAACACAGTAGAGCCGATATTCGCTTGATTTATGTGCACTGCACCAATTGACAACGCAATAAGACACAGTATAGATGTTGTCTACTCCGCAGCGTCTAAATTGTTCTATCAATTGGCTCGTGTTCTCAATTCAGGATTGAGAACCCTCTTCCTCTCTGAAATTACTTTACAACGTTGTTATCACTTAAGCCCGTTATTTATAGTACTGCAAATAACAGCAACACTAATAGTAATCTATAAAAGATTGCGCACCGTTCCTACTAAACTTATCTTATTCGTTAGTAGTCCAATCACACTCTACAACTTTTCTTACAAACATATATATAGGAGCTTTAATGCTATAAAGTTTATCTACTACGAACATTGTTTAATATAATTAACATATTCTTAGACGTATGTACTTGGGTGCAGTACAACACTATTCGCTAAGGTATATTGTATCTGCGGGCGTAACCTTACCGTTCAAAGATCCGAGTATCACGTTACCAAGACCTAATTACGCTCGCCCAACCGCCCGGTTCATTAAGCAAGCGCTAATGAATTTGGCGACGGACCGCATACTCTGTGTACTGCCCACTTAATTGTATTTTTGTGTCCCTGTTACTCGAGTACAATTTTAGTAGTCGTAAAATCGGAAATTAAAACTAAACTATTTCTGATTAAACAAGTCTGATGCAGAATTTAATGGCTAATGTGGAAGGACAGGTATAAATCTTTATTTGGACGGTGATATTTATTTGCCTATCATATAGTTATCGCTGGAGGTAAATCCACATTTAACATGTCTCAAGAAAATTGTAAAATTTTTATTTTGAACTTATCGGTTAGTACGATAATTTAGTAACTTAGTCATTATAATTAATTTCGGAATTTTAGCTATCGTTTCCATATCTAATTATTTTATTAAATAATTCGGTAATAATACTGTATCGGTATTGAATGTTAGTTGGTTGGAATGTTGCTTATAAAAACGGGTTGGTGTTTATTTTATTGGTATCCTAGAATGTGATCAGGTTAAGTCATAAAGTTCGTTTAAATTAAAAAAAAAATGATTTGTAATACATTTTGTAAGAAAATAATACAATAATGGCTTTAACTGTAAATAAGTGCGACAAAGCATATTAAGACGTGCATAATATAAAGATTGCAGTTTTTGAAAATACTGATACGAGCCAATTTTTTTTGTATAATCGAAATAGTGTCATGAAAAACTTTATTCTTGTAATGTATGCTGGTTTTAATCCAAATATAGTTTATTTACTAATTACAATAAGCAGAATAATATACAGCAATGTCGTCGTCGTTAGTCTTATCATGCCCCGCGTCAATTTGCGATCGTTTCTTGTCATTTTTCACTTAGGAAATACGACTTACCTAGAACACAACAATAATAAATCCACACCATTAAAAAAAAATATTTGCTAATAACGACTTTCTCAACTATAGTTCTATAATGCAGCTAATACGTACGTATTACACAGGCAGTACAAAATTATTTAACGCTTCGGCGCGTGCGCATGTGTAGTTCGCAGATACCTTTCCGCCCCACCTATTGTGCTTACAATCTAATTACCGACTTGTGCTCGATCATACAAAGTTGGATATTGGTTCTGTTTTGCATTATGGCACTCCAAATGATGCTCTATAAAAATGGCAGTTAAAATCCAATAGAATAGAACTACTCGGCAAAAAGGATGTCACTTAACCCACATTTACAATCCGCACCCCACTATTTATCTAAGTACCCGCTTAACAAAACGCGATCGGATGCGAAAAACGGAACTTATAATTAGTTCATTTAGAACGCTGTACGTAGATTGCATATAGCGCGGAACGCAGTGATAGTCGTAACGTATAATGGATTTAACAACTAACGCAATTACTAACGCATCGCCAACGGCACGTCGTTAATTATTACTTGCATTGATCCCGCATCGTATGGTCGATCCTCCAGTAACGCATTTGTGTCAATCTGTAAGTGCATATGACGTCCAGTACTATCTTTTACGAGGAATCATTTTGTTGATCACTTTTCAAAGAAATTGCAAAAATGCAGAAAAATGGTCAAAACCATAAGTGCTCGTATATGATGCTGTATTTTTTTTATTAATTCGGGCTAGGATAAACAAATTTCTCTTGGTCCACATTATCGTGGTTATGTCGTTTCAAATTATCCAAAATTGATCCAAAATGAACCTATAATTTAAAGTTTTGAAGATGTCCTTTATTATCGCATAAAGATATCGACCTGCTGTCTTGAGAGAAATTGAAATTGTTAGCATATTTCGCAAAGATGTTACGTTTTATCGACATTGCAATGTCTTCACAATGACATTAAATACAACCCCTACGTGCTCTTATGTGAATTGACGCGATGTCTTAGTAGATGCTTTGTCTCGTATGCAATTTTTATCCCGTACAGAATCTAACATCCAACTTATCGATCGAGCCATTTTCAACGGTTGCATCGTTAAAAGTTCGAGTCAGAAGTTAATATAGATGCTCTCTATTTCATCTAACTTGAGTACACCGAGCCCTACAAAAAAAAAACAAATGGGTGAAAGCTATCGAAACTTGTCGAAAAAAGAATAAAAAGCATAATGGGGGAATGATTAAAGTGGAGAACGCGTTCCGTAGCCGGGCGTGGGGGAAGAGACCGTTTTGTTCGCACTTGTGGCCACTTGCGCTACGGCGCAATGGACCGCACCATGTTACAATTTGTTTTAAATTAGCTTGCTGCCTTGCGGCTTCCAACCCGACTTAACTTGTATGCGACTTAACCCACTTTGCGTCACCGCTACAGCAGATGGCCTTATGTACGTTTTTTTTTAAATCCTGACCCAGTAATATGAACTGCGAACAAATCTTTCGTATTGAGAACTTCTGTTCTAAAGTATTAAGACTAAGCTGGGTAAGTACAAGCTTACATTAGTTTTCTTAAATAACATTCTTTATTTTATTTGCTGACACTTAGTGAGCTTTGAACATTTTTATGTTCTACGATGTTGAACCATTACATTGAGCGTTATTCACTGAGCTTCCCACAATAATTCTGGGACTCCTGCGTTTCCCAATTGTTACATATATGGTAGTTAATAAAGTCTCATTAACTCTTGTACGTACTAAAAACTATCTTACGTGTTATACAAATACAAAAGCCTAATATTACTATTGTTTCTTTTGACAACATTATAATAAAATATTATTAGATTACTGTACATTGGTATCATTTTTATTTAGCAGCCATCTAATTACGTGCCCAAATGTCCCTATAACCACTTAACAATTAAAAATTCAGCGACGGGTCAAATAGCAGCAGATATTGCGTCGCCTTTGTTGAATTATGACCAAGTTATTAATAACGAATCCGAGATATGGCTATAATTAATATTGCGGTTAACGCATATTCCATGTGTCGGGCGCTAGTTGCGAGGGAGGGTGTAGGACGCTCGGTATCCGCGGGCGTTGCCCTCGCGTTAACCTTGTACAGTCGCGGGCCATCGGTTAATAAAGTTTCATCGTTACACCATCGCGTGAACACTTTCGATGTAACGCCAAACGCCACGGCCTTGAACCGTGTCACTGTGTGATACAGTTACGACTCCAAAACAAAGTAAAGCCACGTTAGGTTGCTTAAAATTCACAACACTTCTTCCCGTGACTGTACTTTTAGTTTTGTGTTTGTTTACGTGATTTTTATTGATATCGCAAGTTTTATGCCTATTTTAAAGACCATTAGTCATAAAAGCCTCATATAAAATATTCCTTTGGAATGTAGTATTAGTCTATCTGCACATTGTACTAAAACAATATATAACTTTCAAGTTGTAACTTATTACCTTTGGTAGTACCGTTGATAAAGACAGTAGGCATTCTTAGTACATGTTACTACGGTCGTCTTGGTTGAAAAAAGGGCTGTGCCTATATCATTTCAGTTAGTAATTTTATTGCACCAACTTTTAGGGGGTGTCACTAGGAGTCTAAATTTAAAATGGCGACTAAATTCGACCAGTGCGTTATTCGCCGTCTTGATTTAAAGGTTTTACCATTTTTCGTTAACAAATCGATAATCTTCAACTTAACAACAAAAATGATGAGAACTTAAATTATTGTTCATGCGATTCTCTACATTTTATTGCTTGCGTATTTTTACATACGATCAGTATTTTTGGATTTTTTCCTTTAAATGAATATGACGGCTGGCGCACGAGTCGAATTTGGTCGCCATTTTGAATCTAGACTCTCTCACTGAACCCCAAAAAAGATGATGCAATAAAATGTCTAACCAAAATGAACGCCACGTCAAATCGTTACCCGACCAGGGTATGTGGCAAAGTTAATGTTCGAGATACATCTTCGTAAGTTAACAACACGATAGGTTGGCGATCCCGAGCTCTAATGTGCGTCAATTTGTCGGTGGCTAAGTAACATTAATCTCTCAGATAGTTACAATACACTGGCGACCATGTGTTCACTTAGCGATGTAGGAAGAGTGATGCGATTATTATATTTTTACGATGTCCCCCCGCCCCTCCCTTTTGTTATTCAATTGCCGGGCGAGTTCGCTGCACTCTAATTAAGTGTTATTTATTTTTCGGATCCGCTTTCAAATTTTTGTTCGCTTATCGGGTTTAATTAAACACATTCATTTAGTTAATGTTCACTTTTGTCACCCTCGTTTAATCAATTGAGTGTCGCATTTGTTGTTTGCATGTTAGCTTCTTTCGGTGTGACTTCTGCCCTATAGAATACACGGTATTGTTGTATGCACGATGTCAATGGAATATGTCACACGAGCTATATGGGGAACGGCGTTATAATGCCCTATATTGAGGTTGGCAGCATTATTTCCTGTTCAAGATTTACCTCGTCGATGTATATTTCAAGCCAGCCGCCGGAGATTCATCTCCGCTTGGGATAGTAGTGTAATTATGTATTGTGTGTAGATATATTGCATCTCTGCCGTCACTAAAATGGCTACTGTACTGAGGAACTGTTCGACCTGGTTTCCACGTCGCCATTCCACTAACCCAATACTGCTTAAAGAATGAAGTTTTATCAACATTAGTGGTACATCTGGAAATCTTCATTTTTTGTTTATAATTTTTCATCTAAAGAATGAACAATAGAGGCAAGGGGTTAGAAACAATGATTATGTAAATACCGAAAATCATTCCCAAACTTGAATTAGGTATACTCGTAAACGATATATATATAAAACATTAGATTACTTATGTAGATAAGTGCTGGAAATTCTGGAGTTAATTTTAGTTAAATTGTAGTATTACAACTAGCTTTCCTATCGTCTACCCAGGACACGTGAACCAAGGAAAGCTTTATTAGGCAATGATTAAAACTGCGGTGCTGCGTGCTTCAACCTCTTAAAGTGACGCAAGTGACTACAAAAACAATCGATATTGATCTTAGTTTTTGACTTAAAAAATAAAGTTTTATAGTAATTTCAGTAAATCGTTTGTATGGGAGAGCGGTAAAAGC
>DWFC01000386.1:0-11161 GCA_018247075.1 Hasora chromus | reverse complement strand
TCCTCCGTCATTCGAGTAGTGTTTATTGCTGTAGATAATAAAGCTTAATTTCCTGAAGATTTGTCAAGATTTCATTCTAATTAAAAAAAAAAATTCTAAAGATTTCCTGTTTATTCGTAAACACACTACAAATCTTTCCTCTTTTATAATATTAGATTTGATTGTTAGTCTAATTTTGTGAATATTTTTTTATCATTTTATAATTAATTATCTACTTACCACGAGAAATATTAAAGTTGCTACTTACTGTTTTTATATTGTCCAAATTAGACGGAAGTGAGTGGTAGATATTCAATGACCATCGTGAAGTGCATTAGATTAAATCAGAAATTACATCCTCCGTCATTCGAGTAGTGTTTATTGCTGTAGATAATAAAGCTTAATTTCCTGAAGATTTGTCAAGATTTCATTCATTAAACAACCTATTGCGTCTTATGTCGTATCTAAACTCGAATTTATAATAAAACGTACCAATGTAGATCTATGCTTTGCAGTTCAATTTAAATAAATATATAAATGCATATTTATAGGACTAAAAAAGGTCTATTATTTATTTAGAATATTTAATTAAAGAATTGTTGTTGTTTACGGCAAAAACGGCCGCCTCTGCGTACCTTCAACTTTTTGTTCAAATTATCTCGTTTTAACTATTCAAAAGACTACGATGGAGATACTTCAATGATTAATTAAATCAGTAAATGTGATAATTTGGAAAAAATCGTTTCTTACAATGACTGTAAAATAGTCATGCGTTGTTAAATCAATAATTAATTTAATAGTTATGTTTTTTAATGTTTAATTAATTACTAAACATTATAAGTTTATAAAATTGTACCTTATATAATTAATGAATACCTATGTAATTAACATTATCATTAATTTGTCATCAATTATTGATCATGGATAATTAATTGTTATTTAATTCATGGTTAGGTACACAAATATTTTAAAGAGCGAGTTATATAAAGGTTTGGTACATAAGTACCTACTTATAATATTGAGGATCTAAATAACAATAAAAACACGCTATATTACATACCTAATTATATTATGGAACTGGGTAAGAAATATTCTACAAAAGTCGGTCTTGTTGTGAAACTTGCTTTACTTACTTTTATAAATGAAGTAATTAAAATTACTTGGAATAGTCCAAATCCGCTCTACACCCTCCAAAAAACACTATTTTACTTAGCATACAAATATGTTATTTAAACCTAAACAAGACCTGCATAATCATTATGTCAATCCGAATATTAAAACTAGATTTTATATATACGTACGTACTATGGCCAATTTCTTCCAAGCAAACTATTCTATAACTTAATGTTTCAAATTAAAAAATGATTATAAACAGTGATAATATTATAAATCATTAGATATATTATCACTCCTTTAAATAACATTGTTGGATACTATTTTTATCAAATCGATAGCTACATAAACATGCAAGGAAAATATACTACGTCATGATAACAGAACATCGATTACATAGTGTAAATCAAGTGATAAGAATAATACGAAGTTACGTAACATATAATGAGAATATTGACTTTTCTTCAGTATGTTAATCATCTGTAAAAAATAACAAGAAATTCACCTAAATGATGATTTAAGATTATTTGGTACTGAAAATACACATGCTGCAAGAAAACTTCTAGCAGGTTACCGTAAATATTTCGTTTGCCGGTTTTTATAAAGGTTCTAAAATAAAAATTTAACTGTGATACAAGACTTAATGCACAACACTTATATCCTGTCAAAAGTGGACAAATAATCATTTAAGTTACACCGCAAAATGAGCATGTATAATATAAAAAACTAATGTTTGATAGAGTAGGTTTAATTTTATTTAAAGGTTTAAATCCAAAGGTATAAATTAACGTTTAATTAAATTAATATGACAAATCAACTATTTTTCATCTTGAGGTTTTATTAGAATGCTTCATGTCCCGCGAAATCTATCACATTTCACTAACACTAGCGCAAACTCTGCTTTGAAATATATGGCACCCGACAGGTCTAAGAAAGTTCTACCACCCATATCTTTGTCATACTCCAATAGATAGATTATTTTAGTAACAGCTCGTTTATTATCTATCATCGGATGGTAAAAGTCAAAACTGTTGATATTAGTTACTCGGTTCGATAAACCCGAGACTTAGACCGGTTTAGTTTTGGCGGAAGCGGATAGATTAATAGTGGTAGTACCAGTAACTCTATTAGAAGTAAATTGCTCGATAAAATCTGTGAATGTAAGTATTCTAGCATATGAAAGTAGGACATCCTATGAGCAGATGCAAGTTTTCCGTGGAAGCTTCTTACGACATATTACGAAAAGGTAACATTAATATGGTTAGATTCCAAAACTTAATTTGTGTAATGTAGGTATTTTGAAAAGTCATAGTTGGGGTTTTATTGAAGGGTGGATTTCTCATCTAAAAATAGGAGCACTGTTATAAATCTGAACCATTTGTTAAGTAAAAAAGTAAAGTTGTGGGCAATTTGCTATTTGTTAATTGAATACAAAATAAACTGATAGTAATGTAGGTATGCTGTGTATACGAAGTAGTTACGTATTTGCAAAACGCATCGACTCAGTCATTTTTTATTCATTAGAACTATGTTTACCTAATTGTTTATTTAAGGAAACTACTTTTAATTAATGGTATGGCCGTAAGACGTCCTAAGGAATTATTGAAATGTTCATTTCGTAAAGAAATTACAAATGACAACTGTGGCAGGACAATGTCGATAATTGTGATGCCATTTCGTTTTTATATACGCCAACGGACATCCAATAAATAACGCATAGCTCCACGGATGCGCGGGCGCACCTGCCATATAAAAAGTTGGGATCGCCTTAAATAAGCTTTTCTTTAATGTAGTAAAATTACTCGATCCCATCGAAATGTGTTTGTAATCACATTAAGAGTATCGGACACGTTGCAATATCAAAAAAAGGGGTACGTACCTATTATTTTTTATGGCGATGCAAAATGGCAAATATGCGGTCGCATAACACTTGCTACCATGTTGTTATATTAAAAGATCAAGTGTCATTTTTAAATAACATCTATATATTTTTTGCCTAAAATAGTAACATAGAGAATATTATAACTTGTATAACATGCTTTTCTGAGTTATATTTTGTGTTCTGCGATTTCGATACAAGTAGTTACTATTTACTTACAATATTCTCAAACACAGAAATAAACTAAGTAAAAAGAAACAAACTCAGCTTTAGAAATTCATCAGGTAACGTTTCGTCACCTTTCAACTCAATTTAACACCTAACATTTCGTCTTTTTAGATACTAAAGACTTGGACTTCATATATGTACCTACATAAACACTTATATATGTACCACATACAATATGTATTTATATACGAATATACATACTTGATATAAAAGAAAATGCAGTCCAGTAAAACCATTCAATTCAATTAATGTAACAATCTGAGAAAATTTAGAAAAAATAACGGCTAAACTACACTTCGGATCAAATTTAAGCACCGAAAACTTAGAAGAACTTGTATGTAGAGGATTTAGTATTGAAATATTTTTATTCACTTAATAAATGTAAGTTATTATACTAAATATTAGTTTACTGTATGTGCTTAGAGCAAAGGACGTAACTAGAATTTATTATTTGCTTTACAAAAGAAATTGGAGTATATAAATACACATATTTTTATGTTACAAATAATTCCCAGTCGTCATTATTTCTAAATAACAAAATTAGTGTCACAGAAAGAAACGGGTACCTATTATTTATAATAGTATTTTTATGTCTTTGCAACAGAAAATATTGTGTAGTTCAAAGTAATCATATTTTTTGATGTTTATTTAGGGACGTATTCGTAATTGTTTGACTATTACTGTATCGTTTCTTTAGAAATGTTAGTTTTGTCTTCGGCTTGTTTATAAAACGCGCAAATATATAATTTACTGCAAATATGATTATTAGGAATACCCATTTTAAGCGTTTCGAAATCTAACCGACTTAATATATTATATAAAAAAGATAATAATAGTTTAATTTTAGTTTTGCCGTCTATGTACCGTTAAAATTATTTTATTATAGAACCAGTGTATAGTTGAAACAATTTAACAAAAATTATTTAAAAAAACAAATGGTTCCTGAGTTACGGGTTAACTATATAACTGATAAACATATATTGCAAACTAGCTTTTGCCCGCGATTTCGTCTGCCCGGGCATTCATGTGCACGTGTGCCCAACCCCTCTTCCGCCCTGCCTGTCTAAACCTGCCCTATACTTCGAAACGTTTATCTACCAAGTTTCATGAAAATCAGTTAATTCGTTTAAGACTTATAAAGCAACACACATACGTATATATACAGAAAAAAAAATCATCAATTCAGTTTCAGTATCATAAACACGATATATCTGAAAACAAAGTAATTTACTCCATGACGAACCCTTACAGTTTTATTATTAGTATTGATAGGATAGTCACCGTGCCCGGCGTATTAGCGACATTGTGTTTGAGCTTTCAACATAATATTATTAGCATTAAGGAATAATTCATTGCAATTATATAAATGTCATGTAAAATTTAAATAACTGAATTAACATGAACACGTCGGCTAAATACAGGATAATTAATGGATCTTCGCCAGTACATTAATTATTTACAATGTTAATATTAAATCGATATGCATGTTGCATATGTAAAGCAGAAATCCACGAATAAGGCAAAACAGCGTGAGTTCGACCATATTTAGTAGATTTAATAAAAACTCAATCATCTAATTAGTATTTTACTACTTTGTATCTGTAATTCATTTAAAACCTTATTTTGTTTTGTCCAAAGAAGTTGAGCGGACAAACTGTAGGGTTGCCAATTTCTAGAGTACCTACCGTGGACCTATGGAATAATATCTAGCCAATCGGCAAGAAATATTGCTATTTAACTAGTTACAGGAAATTTATATTATATAATATATTCTCATATCTATTTTCTTTAATTTTCTATTTATTTAATTTATTTATAAGATTATGATTATCATTTTTATTTATATATTTGACTCACCAACAATTGCTTACACTTAATACACAGTAAATTAAAAATTCGTACAACAAGGCTTAGTGTAACAATTTTTTACTGGTAAGCACCGCAATTTCTACTCTAACGTGAACACAAAACGTTATCAATATTAAACATTTGGGGGGGTTATTATAAAAATAAATAAGAAAATGTTAATTCAGTACTCAACGTAATCTAATAGTATATACAAATTTACTTCAATAGCATATATAACTTAACCTATATACTAAAATAGTTTGCGTTACTGATTAATATATTTTGTGGCAACCCTAGGGCTGACGTCTGAGACGTAGACAATCGTTTTATTTTGGTCGTTATATATATCTCAAATGAATTATTCATATTACCACATTTCCTACGCTCAACAAGTACTGGATACTCATTAATTATGTTTTTTCTAAACAAAACCACCTGCCTAAAAGATTTCTTGTTGATGTTTATTCCAAGTTTGCTAATCGCTTTATAAACTTAATTAAAGATTAAATCGCTTACCGAAAATTGTTTAATCGTAAAAAGCTCTGATTAATTTAAATGGTGGTTAACAAGTGGTTATTAGTTATAATGATATTCCAAGAAGATCTTTATAATGTGAGTTTTCTTACTTACACTTTTTTTTAATTTGAATAGCAGAAATGTAAAATAGAAGTCTCTGGTTTTTTTTTTCAATTTAACGGTTACTGCTGAGCTCGAAGTTTCAATGACTTTATGCTAAAAACGATGCTTGAACAAACAATGTGACAACGGTACCTTGTGATTATTGATAATTTTCCGTCAACTACTGCGGCCTTAATAAGGCGATAGAAGAAAACCTTCTAATCGGCTTGAGTCGGACATATCCCGCCGCTCCCCCCAGAATATAGCAGAAACATCACAGATTTTTCTACAAAAAAATAAGAATAGCTTAAATACAGCTCAATACTAATTAAAGGTCTCCAGAGGTGGGTCCCATGAGAGTGGTATACCATCGCTACAGGGCTCTGAATGTCAATGCGCTCGTGTTGGTCCCTGCGCGCCCAGCATACTGAGCATTAGGGGGCGCACAAACGAACCCTGCACTGACCTCAGAAAATAGTCATGTAATGTAGCGGAACAAACTAACGTTTTTATGAGTGGCCGTATTATTAATATACTTTTCTATGATTGCCGCTGACATGTTTTATACATAGACTGACGGACAAAAAGCACTTTAACTTTTTCTAACATTAATTACTTATTACTGGGGTCGGTTTGAAACGCCCCTGTCAGTATGGAATAGCTCACAGTACTGTAGCTTATATCACTAGTATTAAAAGTCAGTAGTTGGCATAGTCTAGTTGCAATTCCTGAGGAAGTCAATGTGCCATTAGTGATTAGCATTAGATCGGAAGTTTTTATTAAGACTTAAGTTTTTATATCAGATATATGAGTAATAGTACCAGCAGTTCATCTTGCACTTAAGCCGTTAAAATGAATCTAGTCCCAAAGCTCCTAAGAGTACATAACGCGAGGGCTGTGAATATCAATGTGCTAGTGCTGTGCCTGCGCACGACGCATACTGAGCGTTAGGCAGTTTACACACTGCGCTGACCCGAAAAAAACATGATCATATTTTTATTTTTTAAATAAAGTTTCTGAAAAGTACGGATTAAATTCTCGCAACAGAGTATATGTTCACATGTTCACAAAAGTTGATAGTCACATATTAGGAATTCTTAAGTTCAGTGCAACCTATGATTGCACATGATGATGTTCCTGTTAAAATAAGGACACTATCTTGTACCTAAGTGTCGGTAAATGTGAGGTGAGGTGCGGGGCCACCACAGGATACTTCACAGACACATGCTATTCTAAACAAAGTAACAATTACATTTACACAAATCACATCCTCAACATTCGTCACGAATGGCAACTGCCTTTGCATGGGATGTTCGCAATAAACGACATTCTCCTTTGATTCCCCACAGTCGCAATACACTTTCCCTTTATTTTAATTCAAAGCAGAACATCTTTTGATGTTACACTACTTTGTATTAAATTGACGGTTTGTTAGATAAGCGCGAACAAACAACGCACTTACATCATTTTATATACTACCTACTAGTGAATAGATAAGGCATATTGTATTCCAGATTTTACTTAACATTTGGGAAATTCCGTGTGGAATAAGCCTTAAGCGCGATTTATTGTTACTAATATAATATTACTAATGTATTTTTAGATACGTTCTATCACTCAAAATTTTTGAGTGACCGCAGTAAATATTATTACTTATTAATGAAAATTTGAAAAAGTTTTTGAAAAGAATTTATAGCGAACATAAGTTAATTTACCACGAACTATTGAAACCAGTCGTAATTTTTTTCATCTATTTATATGGGTTTATTACTTTCAACCTGGGTACTTTATAACTTTAATGAAAAAAAAACCTCATTAAACTGATCGCCTACATTAAGCAAATGGAAGGTTTATAGTTTATTACGAAGTTAGCAATTAAACGTTTTAACAGGGTTACATAGGCTTCGCAGCTTACCATGTATTTGTGGTCGTTTCCACTAATAAAAATGATTCGATTAAGTGGAAAGAAGCAGGTGAATTAGAATCGAGATCGAGTCGACGGCGAGTTTTATTCAAATGGTAGTGAAGTTAAGTTTATGATTCCCATACTAGGCTCGCATTCAAATAGTGTATGTTCTTTGTTGCCGGCCGTACGTTATGTCACATAAAGCTTGTTTGATATACTTGGGTATGCGTGTAGCACATAATTGTGTGTGGGTTGTATTTAAAACGATAAACGACCTTGAATGCTTGTAGCGAATTTAACTTGTATTCAGAGGCGATTTGCTTATTGAATGATTCATGACTTTATAACCGTGAAATTTGTAATAGACGCCTTTTCGCCGGAAACCTACGCACAACGCAACGATGTGGTTGCGATTGTAAAATTTTAATTTCAAATACAGCGGTTTACTAACGTGCCTAATTGGAAAATTCAGTGACAAAACCGGTTAGTTGGACCGTAACGTAATAAATTTCGTTCAGCCGATTTAATGAGTCGAAGAACGGTAGGAGCGTTTTCTACGTGGCTTGAATACTCTTTCTTTGATCGCTTATAAAACTATTGTAAAAATCAATCCCCTGTAAAAATACCGCACATATTGCCAATTGAAACCACAGCTATGGTAATGATTAACAATTCAGTCAATTTTCAGTCTTACGTTTTGAAATATTAGGATCACGTAACACTCGTCAAATTATTCCTATTTATAGGTAATCCAAACCCTTTCGTATTACAAAATGGCAATGTAGGTAAAATTAACCAAACTTATTGCTACGTGATAACATGTGGTATAATAGGCTGTTCCTGTCCAAATATGGTAAACTAGGCTGTCCCGCGACCCCCCGCCTCGCGCCCCATCCCCGCGGATTTTCTATACCTATGCTCAAGAGCGTCCCATACCTGAAGCAGGCACATATTCGGAATAAAAAGTAGCATATGTATCTTCCAACACTACAGTTTACCTATGTGCCAAATTTCATAAATATTTGTTAGTTCGTTTACGTGTGAAAGCGTAACAGACAGACAAACAGAGTTACTTACGTATTTATAATATTATATTAGTAGGGATTTTGGGTACTTTCATATTCTACTGCGCCGGTACCACCGACACCTACATGTGCCGTGAAACAGCTTTTTGTTCTGGTAGCCAGCATATACAGAACACGAGGAGTTCGTTGTCTTTGGGAGTGGCACTGCAACGATTAATCTTGGTCGCGCATGGATGCTGCTGCAGCATCCATGGCTACTGAGCCACTTGCCATCAGATGAACTGCGAGATAAGTTACATTAAGATATAAACAAGTTTTCGCAGGCAAGTTGTCCTTCTGGCGATGTTATTGGTCGTGTCATGCGATTTCTTGATGACTAATGAACTTGACAAAAAGGCATTGTGTGTTATGAATATGGCAACACACTTGATGTTCGGTTCAATTGCTCTTGAACAGACAAAAGATATTAGGTATTTAATATTTTTATTATTTTTTTAACTTTTTTGTTACTGGCTGGCTGTAATCAGTCGTTTATTTAAGAGAATATTGATTAATCAATAAACATTATAATAATACAAATGAGTCATACATTATAAATGATGATAATTAAGAGAAGATTACGCATAACTTATAAAACCCTGGTTGATAAAATTACCTATTTCCTTGACTCATCCGTACCTTCCGAAATGTAGGCATAATCTGTATACCTACTTATCAGTAGGTCTATGTTCTAAAGAATGTGTCAAAACCACATTATTTCTAAAAAAATGTTCCCCAGAAACTTAACCCAATTCATTCACTCACTCGTTTCAACAGTCTTGAAATAAAACGTCCCGGCATTATCGTGCTACGTACAGGATCGCACATGTTATGATAATAATAATTAGCATGGTGTACGACATCGCTCCCGTGGGTGCGGTGCATGGCACGGGCGGGGGCGGGACGAGGTTTGATTTTATAAGTAGTTGTGGTAGAAGTAGGCTAGTGGAACGAAATACTTGCTTTTATTTAATTGGTGTAAGTGTTTTGTATGGGCATGTCATAGGTGTAGGTATGTTTGCTTTATTTTTCCTGCTTTAATGAGCACACACACTAAAAAATAATAAGAAATAGCATTAATAAACGATGTTCATGTGTTTTTAAAAATATATTGAAGGTATGGAACAAAACAACAAAAATGGAGAAGAAAACTCTAGCTAAATCGTTTTATTCCTGCTTTTTTTTAAATCAGACCAAGCGTATTGAAACCCGTTCTAAACGATTCTCTTATTTTCCAAACTTTTATAAAAATAAAGTTTTATAAGAACCACAATCTTAGGCGCTTTCAAAGATTTAAGAAAACTAAAACAACTTAGACGCTACTTATTATTCCCGCCCTTTATGCCTTACCCCACTCGCTACTTTCATAATCGGACCTCTCGCTCTAGCACTCGATATCGCATGACGATACTAAAGGATTCCTATAAATATCCCTGCCTAGTTGCTCTGTCCTTGTGACGTGCTTAATCACCACATATCTGAGCTTTAACACCTCGTGAACTGAGTTCAAATTGGCATGACAAATAACTATCGCGTACAAAGTCGTTTTGTACGATTTTTCTGACCTATACTAATAGTCTCGTAGAGTAAAACGATTGGTGACTTATGTTTGCTATAAATTGAAGTAACTAGGATCCTAATATTTCATAAACACTTTGCAAATACGCAATGGATGAAGTTTCTACTTACTTAACGTATAAATAATATCATAGATAAGAACGTTCATGCAAGCATTTCTGGGTAATAGTACCTTATCAACAGTTATTACCAATACACGCCAAGTGGAAGTCTTTAGCTACATCCAGAAATACAGGAAAGATATCAATTGAAGTGCCGGTAGGAACTAGAATGGTCCATCAGAATCCACCAATTATTCTGTTCTGCTCGTTGTTTTGAAGGACCGTGATTGGCTTACGTACGATTTTCTTATTCGCTGACCAATGGCGATCGATCTTCTGTGCCTACTGGAATATATTAAATTTTAATAGATATAAGAAAATGAGAGATATATACGTACCTTCACATTTAAATCCTCCATAAAAAGGGTTGGTTACTAGGTGTGGCTAGATAGAAAAACAAATAATGTTTCCATCCACGTACAGTTCCTTCTTCTATCCTAAGTTGACCTAAGTAACCCATAATTGAGATCGTAAAATCACATTAGCACTTGGTCCTTCGCCAGCTTAATTTCTCTTTCGAGACGCTAAAGCTCGCCAGCCCTCTGAAGGCTCGATGTATAATAATAATCGGTTTCTCAACGAGCCTCGCGTCTCGACCGGTTCCCGGTACCACGATACGTCGGAAAAAAGCAGAGTCCGATTCAAAATCGACCTTAATTATGGGTGCAAGAACCATTGTACGTAATTTAGAGCTCGTCGCATTTGTTACGAACTGTAAACAGATCGGGTTTGCAAATTTTTGTTTTGGTACTTGTCGTCGACCAAGATTCTTTATTGATTATCTCCAAATTGGGATTTTCGATCTCATATTGACCTGGTAGTTTAGTCAATTTGAATATTATAAAGA
>DWFC01000385.1:0-11161 GCA_018247075.1 Hasora chromus | reverse complement strand
GCTCGGGAACCACTTCGTGTGGGAGCTCGCGCCCGGCGCCGGCTCCGTCGGCGTGCCCACCGACCGCGCGCTGCTGCACCACTACCGGGTGAACACCTCGCTACGCATTATAATTATACGTTTATTTCAAGGCCTACGCGGCGCAGTCGGTGATGGGCCGGTCTGTGAAAGGTGGGGTCGCGGGTTCGATTCCCGCAGCAAAAAAATTTAATATTATTCCAACTTAATCATTATGGTAATTACTGGAAATATTAAAAAATGTATTTGACCTCATCAACATTTAGTATAAGAGCGCAGAGCCTTAGTCTACTAATTAACTTACTTCATGTTGAATCTTAGATGACAACGTCAATGCTTTAAATAATTTACATGATGATTAAAAATGTTGAATAAGAATTGGACGACTTTTGTTCTGTTTTCCACCTTGAAGATTGGAAGATCTTAAAATGAAGATGACTTATTGAAACACGTTAATGTCGCCCCGGGCAGATCGCGTGCGAGTACGGCGGCATGCAGTGCCTGACGGTGCCGTCGACGGTGGACCGCACGGCGCACCGCTGGGCCGACGAGCTCATGCAGCGCGTCACCGCCGAGAAGGAACACCTCGCCAGGACCTGCCTCGCCTAAACATTAACAACATTACCGTGTATTGCGTTTAACACTGTTTTATATTTTAACCAAAGTTTTTGAACCAAATTTCACATCGGTTTTCTTTCATTTTTTAGGTTTTATACAAGTTATTTTACAATACACCAAATATTAGGTGTTGCTATAATGAAGATGGTGGTTAGGATAAATTAATAACGTGTAATGTACAGTCCACTGAAATAAATTACTACATCGCGTATAGGCAACTATTATCGAGTGCTATCAAGCTATTTTCCCAGGAAATACGGATTTAGGTTAACATTTTTTTTTAATTTATTTAACTACATCGTATCTAGCCTAAATTAAAGTTATTAATACTAACAAAAATATGTTAATATATCTTGACTTGTTACTCGTGTAAAAAATCAATTTGGTATGTTATATATATATCACTCCGTTAAAAAGGGAAATGTTATTGGTTTTTCAGAAAGTTGCTATGTCGGTCAAACATAAATTTATTGATCTGTAGCAACAAATATTTAAACTGTAAAATATATAGTCTGTAGAAAATCACCAAAACTTTCTTTTTGCAATAATCAACAATAAGAAACACATCACACAGAAAATGCATTTTTATTAGATGTAAGAGATTTTCGAACAAATAGGGTTGCAATTTATTAGTCGGTATGCGAATTGTCAGTTTGTAATATGTTAGGGCAAATGCGCACATATTCAATCGATCCGGAGGGTTAAATTTGGCCACTCCTCTTTGTGTGTATATATATACAAGAAAATTTTATTTTCACGTCCCTGATAATCAAAATTTGCGCGTTTAAAAAATAGCTAACGGCAAGACCATAAAGGTAACAAGCAACAAACTTGCAAAAGTTTATATCTCTATATCATTACCAAAATCCTTTGCTTCAGTGTGTACGCAAGGGTCTATAAAAATAATAAGAAACTAATATCAAACGGTAAACATAAAAGTAATGAAAACAAACGCGAAACATACAAGTTTTACACTGTACCTCAGAACTTCGTACAAAGGTTTTGCTCTAAAGAACGTATTAGTTTTGATTTCGTTTATATATTTAGTTACTTAGAAAGTTATAAAACAAACTTCGTGTTTTGTTGTCAATAATTAGCAATGTATTTCGTAATACACATGAAGTATGATCAAATACTGTAACGCATTGACAAAGTCTTTGAATAAAAGATTTCTGACAATATTTATTAGCACAGGAATACAATTCATTAGTAGTATCGTTATCTATAGATTCGATAAGTAATATATCATCAAGCTTTATTGCAAGCTTAAAATTAGTAATATTAATTAAAAATTTCCTTATAAATTGAGCATTTATAAATCATTATTCTATGGCTCTTAATAAATGTTAAATCCAGTAGTGTTGGAGTCTACTAAAACAATAATGCCCCAATGTTATTAACACATTGTCTCTGCGTAATAAAGGACCATTAACTTTTAATAAATTGTTTTTGATTATTTTTATGAAGTACAATTTACAATGTAATAAATGTTAAGTTTATATTCGCTTTATATCACAATATTGCGATAAATAATGTATGAATGGTGCCATTTGAGTGTTGTGTCCTTTAAATATAATCATTTGCTCAACAACTTTCTTACACAGTATTATTACGTCACAGAGTTTGTTACCTGTAAGTGGGTATCAAATCTGGAGACATTCAAAAATATCGTTATTCCTAATAATGTTAATATCAATTACTTTTAAAATAGTAAACTGTAAAAATATCATACGTATTACAGTTGTAACGATGCCAAAGTTGAACACGGAAAGTTTGATGATTTTAGTCAACAGAATTCTGTTATTCTATATTCCGTGTTGTACCTTATTCTTTATAAATATAAATTATATAAAAAATAGGTGTCACTAAATTGGTTAAAATTCAAGTATGTTAGTGTATATAAATAAATGAGTTTGTCTATTAAGATGTAAATACTAGTTAACAATAAATAAAGTAAGTGCACAGAACTATGTATCGTAATCTTTATCGTATGAACTATGAAATGTTGTTTAGCTATTGTTGTCGTGTCCGTATTTTCTATTTAATGAGTCGTGTTTAAATTACTAGTATCGCAAACGAAATAAAATCAATCATTTATACTATTTAGATGAACAGATAGATGTAACAACAATATGTAACTAGACAATTGGAAGTCATAAAAGTTAGTCAGTCTTGTTAGTCACTTCGCAAATTTTACATAAATAATGTTGTATTTAAAAATATTCATGCAAAACTATTCCATTTGACAAAAACACCAAGATAAGCTTTTATAGTTGTTCCATAAACATCTTTTTGCAAACACTCAATTTAAGATTACAAGGATTTATGTTTTATATGTCTATAGTTGAGTACTAAGTTACTAAGTTTGTTTTGACTCATTAAATTACTGTAATATGAAATATTTTATTGTTGACAAGTTGATCGATTATTTCGAAACAACAAGAATAACAAATTGTAAATTAAATAATAATGAAACTGTAGGCATCGTACAAACAGACCGCACTCTGTAAGTAATTATAATTATAACTAAAAATATCCATATTTTTTCATTGTTATTCAGATAGTTCCGCATAATATCATGAAAATCGCCATTATTCGACCATAATGATATGACTTATTCAAGTGCTATGGCTGTATAAGTTATTTAAAAGGATGTCCGAGTAAACAAACAGTTATCTTATCGCTGAAACAAAAACATTGTGTTTATCTCGCACAATATAAATATCCAGCTCATCTTTTACTACATTTAATTGTTATTATAATTACCTAATAAAAATAGGATAACTGTTTGTGTTACTACCTGAAAAAAAACAAGGTAAACCTAGAATTGCATTTATGTCAAGCCTATTTATTATTTATAAGGCTTTATAATATTGATAGTATTTTATGTATTATCGCTAAGAACTCTTCAACTTTTTTCATCTTTATTCTCGTGAGGTCACTGACATAGTTTTCTCTATTCATATAAATTAAATTCCATATGAATGAAATGTACAAATTAGATAATTACGATAATTTATACCTATCTAAGAAAATGACATCGTATGACAAATACACCTTTCGGCTCTCTGTTTTTCCTAGCATTGTGGCTAACGATATTTCAGTTAAGTTCTCCTTTTGATATAGGTTGTATCATAGTGTACTGAATATTTTTCCGTAACTATGATTATCTTCAAATATAAAATGATTTCAAAATTTTGCGTTCATGATAAATTTAGCCACTAAGATTTAACATTTAAAAAATAATGTGGTCTTATTATGATAAACAACTTAAAACATAATTAAAGTTCAATCATGGTAGCTACTTAGTAGTTAGTTTCAAAGTCAAAGTGAAATGATGATTTGTGGCTAATCACACCAAGAACAGCGTTTAAGATTAATTGTTTTTATGAATGAATTTTATGTGAAAGGTTGTACTTTAAAAACTAAGTTTCCTATTATTGCACTTTTTCATAAACCAAATGAACCTCTTTGAATAGGAACTATTACAGCTTATAAAGTGTTATTGCTTTAAAACGTGTATAGTTAATTGTATGTTAGGTACTTCACGTACGATTAACCTGATACGGTATTACTTTACAAACATATAATGTAATTAGATGAATGTTTAGCTGTTATAATTACATCAAATTGGTAATATCTCTTGTAAATATGTTTATTAAATGTATTGTGCTTTTTTATCTTCCTTTTTTAAATATTCGGTTCGAAGCTAAACAGCGTTTGATAGACGACCGAAAATTTAGTGGCAAAAATATTTTGTGTGTCTATATTTTTTATCTGTGATGTCTATTTTAGAGATGAGGGGTTGTACTTGAAGCGGAGAAGAGGTGGGTTTGTTAATCGAATGTTAAAACTGGTCTTTTGTAAAATAAATAAAATGATATTGAACTTTCGTTTTTTTCATAGTATAGCCTATATGTATATGTATATAATAATGCCTGGAAACGATACGCATTTTAGAAGTACCCTGCTCTACCGGGTCGATACCACCACAATGGCTGTACAACTGCGTTTTGGTGCAACGGGGTGATAGTTATAATTGTAGTGTTTAAGCTTCAACCCCATTGGTGCTAATGCTAACCCTCAGATGAACTGCATGCACGTGTGCCACTTTGTTAGCTACATAACCTTAAAAAATCGTGTTTGTTTAAAACGAAATTGTAGGTATTGATTATTTTATGAAACCTTGGAATTGTATGACCAAGTTCATTTTACCGCCTAAAGCCATCTATTGGATATGTTGGTACTTGCTTAACATTTTGCAGTGCCGTTACAGAAAATCGCGTACCAGAAGTGATCCTTTACCACCTATGAGTACCGAAACCATGCCATAGATGGCGCTTTATGGAAATTGCAACAAATAAGGACTCAAAATAATGATACTATTTTAGCTATATAAGTATCCGTTTAAAAAAAAGGTTTTTTACATACAGGTTTAAATTCATATAACAAATGTCATAATAAAAAAAATAAGAAGCCTTTGACTGGGCCCAACAAATTAGTTTTATGTGCTTAATGCTATTTATATAAATTGAGTAGAGAGTAGTAGTAGCTATTTATGTAAATCTATTTTTTACACATTAATAAAATTGTACCTAATTTAGGCAAGAGGAGGCATATGTGCATAAAAAAATACAGACAATAAATGTTTACGGACTATTTTGAGTATTCAGTATTGCTACGGATAATTAAGGCTATTATTCTCCAATGCAGAGTTTTGTCTACAACCAATTTGTAAAGGCGTTAGTTAATAAATCCTCAGATAATGATATGCCGTTGTACGCGCTGTTAGCTATTGGGTCATACATTTTAGCAGGGTTACAAATCATACTGTGATAAGGGAGCGAGAGGCCGCAGTGACCTCAGCATGTGACTAATGTGCCCAATTAACTCGAGGAAGCGGGTCGGGTCCTTATGACCCCTCTTTGTTTACTTTTTCGCCAACACGGATTACATACAAATATTTGTGAACCGATGTCGCTGATGTACACCTACATTGTTTATCTTATTTAGACTTAGTAGTAAGTAGTACATGTACTGCAGTAAGCTAAGTGGTAGACAGCTTAAAAATAGGAAAACTAGGCTTACTAAAATACTGTTTCCATTACAGGTTTTTGTAGCCAGCTAGCCCAGATTAAACATAGGCAACCCTTTGTTATTTACTTTAAAGTTTTGCTTTTAAGATAACTATCGTGGAAATTTGACCAAATTTTCAATAAATAAATAAATTAAATTTTTGGCAGGCAGCAGTTACACATTTAAATGGTTTTTGGTAATTAAAAAACTGCGATTGAAGTTCAAGACTACTGCCAGCAAACCGATTAGCTTTCTTATGGGAGTAACGTTGTCATGCTCCCCCAGGAGTTATGGCAAGTGGCGGCGACTTTGATCGTGTCACTCGCTTCACTGAAATATGGTGAAGAAGATGATGACTGGTTATTGTGTCATAACCAAGGAAGGATGCCACTAGCAGTGACTTGTCGACCTGCTGCCGTTAATGGTTTAATTCTGTAAGTTTCATTTAATCCATAGCATGATGCTAGTTATTTTTGCGCAACTCCCAATATATTTGCCAAAAAGCGGGAACTACTTTATTACCGGTAACAGTAGGATACTCATAATATTCGACATTGCTCGACTACATATTAATTGCTGCTAATTTGTTGAATTCTACATAGTACTTTTGGTAAAACGAACATTATATATTTAACAGCTGAAGACATGTTTTGGGGAGATGTAACTTACGCTTAATACTAACAATAACCTTAATATTCTTTTTTATTTAAATAATGAAAAGAATGACGATTGACGTTTGACACGGAGAATTACCCTGAAATACATCACTTAATTACTAAATTGGCTTTAGTTCGGCGCAAATAACTTTAACCTTTATATAACAGTTCTTCAGAACAGCGACTAATATTTCACTTCCCTTAACAATCTTTAGCCAATACCAATTCGTTTTCGCTCGAAACTTGGTAAATCTTTCGTAAACAGGCTTAGGGAGCGTTAAAACCGCAACGGAAACAAATCAAATAAACAACAATCAAACCAAACCCTGAACGATATTAGATTCCTTTACGACACCGACTTCTCATTTTCGTTTTGGCTTTTTTCCCTGACGAATTATAAAAAACATTAAATGACGTCTTATAACTAAGAATAAACGTGGTGTAAAGAAGTTATAGGAATTATTAACATTTTACTACGACTGAAACTCAAAAGTTAAAAAGCGTATTTATTACCTTTTGTGTATTTCTTTGACTTTATTTTATATAGATAATGTATCGATGTGCTTATTTTGTTGCATGTATGTATGTATATATGCATGTATGTATATGTTATAACGCAGTATCGTGAGTTGTATCGTACGATACTATTTTTAAAACATTTGTCGTTTCTGGGAGTAAATCATAATGAGGGCGTAATAGCCAGCATGAAAGGGTGCACAGGGCGTTCCAACTTAGTTTTCAGTACTAGAATCCTTTACCGACTTTGAACTGAATGTATCCTTTATAGTTTTGTTGTGCATACAGAGATGTTTGAAAATGTTTAAAATGTTATTACGTGAACAGAAACAGCTTCTTTATGGTGTTTTAATCGTCAAAATAATCTTGTCAGTCGTGTTTCCTTCTACAGTACAGCAAAATTTCGTTCTGAAATTTAATATTAAATAAAAAACCAACTGTAAAAAACACACTAAATTTATCAATAAGTAGATATATTAGTCATTAGGTCCAGAGATTATAGAGACTGAAAGGTAGATTCTGAAAAACCCCACTGAGGCAGATATGTGTCGTCGCCGTTTGCTTGCTTAACGATGGTTTGGTTAGCCACCATCTATCTGTATAGCCCTCGCTGTTCAGCTTGGTCTCCAGAACAATGCATATACGTAAAAAATTACACAGTCGTAATATTTAGATACCTCTATTATAGCCATATATTTTACATGCTGCCTTGATTTTGACTTTAACTTCCACTTTTTATAACTTCGTAATTATGGAAAGGCTTACACTGCTTGCAGAGCCTAAAATAAATACAACTGTCGTATGTTTTTTGATTCCATCTGTAGCACGGTTCTACTTAAATATACACAATTAATATAATTCGATTGACACACTATTTCTTAATACATTATAATACTGTATATTTAATGCTGATGTTGCCTTGCAAAATAAACGCTTTTATTTGAGCACGTAATTCAGTTCCATGCAATATTATCACCTTTATAAAGTATTTTACTATTTTAAATTTACTGCTTTTAATTGGGGTTTGTTCTTGTAATTACGTCCAGTATAGCAACAATTTATTATGCTTGCTTGCTAGTGAATAATTAATGTGAAAATTGCGTAAACACGCTGTCAATTTTTTCATTGACATAATAATTCGTGTTAAAACAACACAAAAAGGTATAAAATTTTAATTTATAATTATTTCATTTAGCCACTTATACAGAGCCACGTAAACAATATTTTGAAATGGGTTAAAATTTTACATTGCATGCATTAAAACCTGAAGACTATAATTTTGAAATATGTGAAACTTACTAAGACACGAAAATTAATTTTCGACTTTACGCTTAGTACTTATTACGTTTTAAAAGAAAGTAATGTGACAGCAGTGAGAACACTACTATAGCTACTACTTAGCAAAACGAGTATGACAATAGAATCGACTTAGTCCAACCTAAAAATTCTAACACTCGTATAACTAATTAATTAGATTAGTGATTAATCTTTCTCACAAATGATATGGGCTGCAATGGCCACTCACCAACAAATAATCTCTCAGGCAGGCTCTCCATAATAAATACAAACTGCTCTATCTATTAATTTTATAAACGTTAAACATAATGCATAACTTCAATTACGTTTGTCTAAAACAGCTTGTGAGGGACCGAAGGGTCTTTGAGTTACTTGAACTTGGAATATTGGAACTCTGCCCTAATTACTAGCTTAACTGGCTGTTAGAATAATTACAGATGTATATAACTTTGTAAGCTCTTCCCACCCTCCTCTCTACACGTGAAGGTGAAGCGGCCCAAAATGATTAAAATTAGTTTCATAGTAATAAATTAACTACACCTATAAAGCCATCGAATAATATTTATGACAAGAATTGACTTCATATAGCCCTCAAATAGAAAAAAAAAACAGGTTGTAAATAAACTGTTTGTTTGTCATATAAACTTCTTTTTCCGAATTAGAAAGTTTACCTACTAGATTACAGTACATTACAGGTAATGTGTATATATTTTCCTAAAGATTTGAATTCACAATTATAGAACTTACTTTAAAAACCTAATCGGCAGATTTACAGCGGGTTCCAAAAGTAATTTATAGAGAGAAGTGTGAGCGCGCAATATCGCGGATTCTTTACGTGGGGCATAACGAGCGCGTATTGTAACAACCGGCGGGAGCAATAAGCGGCCGAGTTGTGGCGGCGGTAACGTTCATGAAACTTTGACCATAACGGCGGCCGGCCGCGATTAAAGTAATATCCTTCCCAAGACTGCTCGCTAACTAGAGTAACCAGACATTGCTGATGTGTTCGTAAATTTTGATGCGATGCCGCATAGGGTACGATAAATTGACTGAGACACGCTACGATAAATTGTACGTTACACCGCGTTAACGCACTCATTCCTGTGTAAAATATTATATACTTATATACGTTAGTTTTCATAGTTTTCTGATAAAAATATAAGTAGTCATTGTAGGTGTTTTCTCAATTTCTGCGTCACAAGCAGCGCTCTTACAAGTTTTATCTTTCTTAATGTTAAACATTACATCTTTTTATTGTTTTGATCCTTACGAAGCGACGAAAAGCTCAATAAATAAAATACTTTCTAAAAAAGCAAGCACTTTTCTGCAAATTTTATGATTTTTTCATAGAGGGACATTATTTTATGTCAAGGAAATTATGACTTGGTTACCCTATTACCAAGTGCACCCGGTCCCGCTACGGTGGTAATGTGAAGATGATCTCTTGTTACTAAGTAAGCTATCTCACTGGCGCGCCGGCGATAAATCACAGCTCAATTATAGCACTGATACTACAGTACTGATAAACGGGATTGTATCTGTACTTTATTTTAACATCTAATGTATTCGATGTAATAAATAGACAAACTCAACCTTTTATTTAACCCTAATTAGATTTTTGGTTAATGGTAAGTGAGCGTATAAGTAGAATGGGCTGTATGAAATATCATATTTGTCGTAAACTGATAAGCATATAAAATTAGGTTTGTGAATTTCAAACTTTTTTTAAAAGTAGGGTTTTTGAAGATTCTATTCATTAAAAATAGTAATTGCTATGACAAACACTGATGTTATGTAATTACATGGAAAAAATTGTGGTTAGATTAGATCGCTATTTGACATGACTGTTACATGACAGATTAATTAAACTAAACATGTTGGCAGGGGTGCGGGTGTGCGAGTGACGTAGAAATTCAGGGTGTATTCGACAGGCGGCCAATACCCAGCCTACCTGCGCCGTGAGATATTGAAAACAGCGCCCGAGGCTATCCGTTTGACCTTTTTTATTGGCAACATTTCACTTGTTCCGCATTGTTGAGCGTTTCACTGAAACGGGTTGCGTTGTCAAATTGCGCTGATATTTTACGACGCGGCCATCGCTTCTTGTTCCGATTGGGTTATTAATCGGACCGAATTTGGCGAGTTTTACTTACTTAATTTGGGTTTTAATAGAAGAGTGTCATGAAAATCCTCGTTGACACTTAAACCACTTTTGTTACACCAGTAACTAGAGCCTTCAATAGTAACAAAGTTGTTTTTACAGAATAATTATACCTAACTAGCTTTTCTTTGCGACTTCGTCCGCGCAAAAGTCTAAAATTGTTAAAAAATCACGTTTTCTCATACTAACTTTGCACCCTCGTTTTACCTCCTTAGAGGTGAATTTTAGGGGGTTAATCTTAAAGTGATTGACTATATAATTACTAACTTTAACTTATTTAAAAACTAAACTACTTGACTTTGTTATTTTATGTTCGAAATGCTTTATTTCTTTAAATATTGAGAAAATTTCAACGTAAACAAAATAGCGGTAGCTAAGAAGAGATTTTAGTATTCGAAGTAGATATCCAATTTAGTGTGGCCTCTTGAGAGCGATACATTTCATCCTGTGTTTGAACGAATTGTTCAGTGTACAGACGGGATAGACGTAGTTTAGTTATGTAAAACAGACCGCCGATATATTAACGTCCAATACGGGAGGCTTAACCAGGCGAAGGGTCCATAGGTGATAATTTATTATTCAGTGCGTGCTTTCGTATAACTTTTCACTTTCACCCACCCTAGTATATTGGGCTTCAATGTTGAAACTAAAGTGCGCAAATTCTGATCTTATGAGGTTATAGCTCTCACTCATCGCCTTTTCTTTTCTAGCTTATTACTTGTATAGTTAGTACAAAGTCAAGTTTTTACTTTTGATCAGTGCATCGACTTAGCGGCACGAACAGCCGTCCGCGCGGATTTCAAATATGCGCATAGACCCC
>DWFC01000384.1:0-11162 GCA_018247075.1 Hasora chromus | reverse complement strand
CTCGTTCTTTGTACAGGAATATTAATATCAGTTTGTTTTGAATGTCCTTTCTTTTAGGTTACTGTATTAAATTTTTTAAAGCAGTAAATCAGGGCATAGTCCACGTTGATGACAAGGAACTCCTATTTAATTCCCATAGGTATATCTAAACACAGCAAAGCAATAATTAATATTGAAACAATTGTCTTTGTCATGAAGTCGCAAACGTTATTTTTTTATATTTTACATACAAATACAAAAGGTATGAATAGAAGTCCATAAGCAATTGTCGGTAACGATGGTTAGCGTCACTTAAACATTTCCCAAATAAACAAACATTGGTATCCTAAGTAACGTCGAAGTTGCGTACAAGTGACGTCATTTGCCGCTATCCTATGGCCGTATTGCGACGCCGCTGTTATCCCAGCGATCCTTAAGATCCTCCACTGAGTCTGAGTTTTACTATGGATAAAAAGTTTAAGCAAAACTATGTAAGTTTCATACTCTTTTTCTTATAAACTTTCAACCTTCCTTCCACACACGCGTACAAGCGTACATCCTACGCCAACTCCGACCGTTTGAAGACATTCCTCCTGTCTGCCTCATCTCCCTTAGCAAGGAAACTTTCACCAACTCCTTTAATCCTGGCAATGTGTTTTGTCGCGGTGCCTCCATTGTTGCCGGCGAACTTTTTTCTCTTGCCAACTTTTTTCTTTAATTTTATTTCGGCCTCTGTGGATTATCTCACGTCCTTGCGTTTTATACGGTGCGATTGTCGACCTTTTTATTGTGCCCATCGGCACATACTGTTTGCTTTTGTGAGCGAAATTGGACTGAGAACTTTCTGATTTGAATGTATGAGTTTGGTATTCGAAGAAACCTTAAGCGATTGAGGACGTTCTTGTGGTGAAAAGGTTGAATGTTAGGTAAAGTTTAAGTTTTAATAAATATTTTTCAGATAAGCTCCTAGGTGGCCTCGACTTATTCGCATTGCATTAACGTCACGACGAATGTGAACAGTTAAGTCTCTTCGTTTCTTTCACAATATACACATATATATATTTACATCCTAGATCAGTCGTTTAGATGGGATCAACGATAAGCCTCGATTTTGAAGTGCAGTCGTGTCGTAAGGAGTAAACAAGATTCTGGTACAATGTTCACTTTTGAAAAACGAATTAGGCACCCCGATTCCGTTATTTTTATTCATTGCCAAAGTTTGTATTGTTTTTCCTCTTTTTATTCAAGTATACAACCGTTTTTGTTTAAAACTTCCCCAGTAAGATAATATTCGCCCAGTGACTTCTTTCGTTTGAAGATTCTATCTTCAAATTCATTTGAATACTTTTTACAGTCCTTTTTGTTATCAAAAATAAATGAGTCTGTTTTTTACTTAATGTTATCGAGAGTGTAATTTGCGTTTTAACAAATTTTAAAACTTGGAGTCATTTCGAGGCGACTGTAACCACGAGTAATCAATATGAAATAACCAAAATAATAATATGTGAAGACGCTCAAATTCTATATAATTCCATTCCATAACTATATAAGCACATAGCTAGAACTGTTATCTAAAAGTTGGAAGCACGGATTAAGTTTGCGAAAAATAAATCAAGCTACGGAAATTTTAAAGCAGTTTTTCGCGGAAGCGAGCGTGTCGTTAGACGAATGGCCCATGCCCGTGTTGGACTCGGTTGGACCCCCTTTCCCAGGGGATCCGACCCCCCGCTGACTCCTGTGCTGTCGAACGCACCCGATGCCTTCGTTAAAATTGCGATAAGGAATTGCCATATGTAAGCCGGTCCTTCGAGCCGGGTGCGATCTTTGCGACGGGATTTTCTTGTGTGAATCCAGGATTTTTATTCTGGTAGCTTGATGGTGAATTTTGGGCTATAAATTGTATAATATTATAAAGCACGACAAATGGTTGATTATGGATATCTGCAGTCTCAGTGTGTCATCGATTTTGTCCGGTAGCATTAAAGTTTTTTTCAAATTCCTATTAAAAAAAACTATTACTCTTTCTCTAATCTAGTGTTAGCTTGGGTAAAAACTCAATCATTATTTAATTCATTAAAATAGATACCATTAAATCACGTTATGTATATGGTTCCATAGAAACATCCAATAAAGATATATTAAAGATGATGATGATGATAAGATGAACATTTTGACAAAAGATAGACTAAGAAAATCTAAAGATTTAGACTACTCGATCCAAAAGCCTAAGTGTAATTAATTCAATCAGACTAAAACGTCAAATCCGAATTGTCGAACAAAAGCAGACATGAAAGAATCGGTCCAACCTAAGTAATATCTAGACAAAATGACTATTAAGCAAAAGGCTACACAAAAAGCCTCTACTGTTCGAAGGGTAGTTTCACGTCAATGTAATTACATAAAAAGCCTAAATGAAATTAAATCAATCAGAGTAAAACGTCAAATGTTCCACTGAATAGAAACGTCCGACAATAATAGCCTACATGAAACAATCGATCCGTCCTAAGTAATAAGACGGAACGTCGGATTGTTTGTCCTGCATCCGTGGAGCAAAGGTCCAACTCAATTTATGTACAAAACACGATGTTTGCCGTGCAGAGACATACCGATCCGCCCTAATCTGAGATATTGTGTTTGCCCCTGTGCCGTACGGGAATCCCAATAATATGAACCCTGAAAGCCCTATTGATTCTATCGAAAATTCCTGTCAAGCTTCCAAATAATTCCCGCATAGCTACACGGGAATTAATGAGTGTAATTATTTTAATTGGCAGTAACGTCGAAAATTATATTATATTAGTAGAGCAGAATACTTTAAAAGAAGTTAATTAATGTCGTGTTGAAAATCAGAAGTTAATTACTGAGTACCAATTACAAAATATAAACAACGCTCTCGTTAAACATTTTCATAATTTCTCGTTTCCATTAAAGGTTTGAACTTTGCAAATGATTGCATATTGGCAACTTCGGTAATCCGAATATAGAAATTTGTTTGTAAGAGGCAACATTCAGATTACCACGCGAAATTTCCCCAATTCGTACCGAGGCATAAAGACGTAAGCAATCCTTTCAATAATCATGGCGTTAGCAATAAAGTTCCGAGCCCTGTCATCGGCACGAGTCAATAGAATTTCTCATATAGGAACTTTCGATTCATCGAAGAAACAAAATGAGTCAAGTTGTAGCGTAAAAGAAATTGGATTTGGTATTGAATTGACGGGGCGGGGCCGGGGGAGGTGGAAGGCAAACACAGGTGAAGGGGAAGGTAAATACGATATGTCAAAGATCGCGGCTTACTTCACGTTTCCGGTAACTAAGGTTCCAGTCGTTTTAGTTCTGAACTGTCTTAGAGCTTCTTCTTTTTATTGAAGTGATTTGTATCAAGTCTCTTTTGAACTTTAGCTGAGCGTGAAAAGTTTTATTGGCATGTCGAAATACTCCATTATTGATGCGATAGGCCTTTTCAAGTTACCATATAAGTAAGCTTTCATCTGCAGCTTTTTAGGTATTGAGTTAGTCATTTAGTCGACCAGGTGTTGGATCGATAGTATCACTTGAGATTCTAGGTTCACTATCGGCATGCCAATCTTGTTTTTCTGGTCCAGAAAAGGCGAGTAAACTACTTTTTTGCCGCTCTCTCGTTGGAAATCAAGTTCTTGTTACTACAGTGGTCGGGGACATGTGGTAAATTCTATTCCCTCATTTCAATCCTGTTTCAAAGCAGACTTAATCTGAATTGGAATGTTTTAATTCCGACGAGTATTCAACGAGAGTCCAAGACAGAAATAATAAACAGAGTTCCCTCATCTCGGGCGACGGAATTAACATATAAATTCAGACAATCTGCAGCGACTCGGGAATCGAACGGGCTCCCTCGTGGAATTAGTTCCGGCAAGTTCGCGGATGCGTTGGATGACGATTAATTAAAAATAGGTCGGATTAGACGCGTTTGTCATTTCTTGGGCCTTCCAATTTAATTCCGACGAATTCCTACGACAGATGGAATGAAATGAGACTGTATTAAATAAAATACGATTTTGTAGTTGTCGCAAATTGTGGATTAACTTTCTTTAACTTGAATATAACGTGCGGTTTTTAATTTGCAATTTTAACTTTTGTTTAAAACTATACAAATTACTCTTATGAAGGTAAATTATACGGATTTTTTTAAATTTCTTTTTGTATTTATGAGTACGGATATGTATAGAGAAATGACGCCTAGTGAAATGTATTCTACTAGTTCTAAAATATTTCCGTGAACAAAAATGAATATTTTACATAAGGTTAGCATAAAATATGCCTACCAAATAAAGCTGAGCTAACAATGTGGCTGATGACGGCAAAATGGGAGCGTCTAACAAGGGTACTGAATTAGCACGTGTCTTATCTAGTAATATAATAAGCGCAATAAGGTCGATATTCGCACAATGGGCCCCAATCGCGCCCCTGTCCCGAAATCCAGCGCGCAGACAAAGAGCTTCCGTTCCACGCTCAGGCGTTCACTTCCGTCGACACTACAACCTTTTATCGATCGTGTGTCTTATCGAAAATTGTGTCTACATTCTATAAGAGATGTGCTGTTCCTATTATGAAGTTTTTGTTGCATTTGCAGTTATAGTGACTCGTGATAACAACTTTTTTGCTATCGGTTGTACCATTTTTATTAAAATTTGTATCCATAAAAACAGTCAAAATGTGTCAAAATACATTTTCCAACTCTGAAATTTTAACTTTTTAATATTTACTGTAAAATGTTGGCTTTACGAAATCTATCCAAAAACGAGTTAAGTTCATAATTTTTATTATACCAAACTTAGTTAACATTTAAGGCTGTTTGGTTAAACAGTAAATCGTTGTTTACGATGCATTTGAACACGACTTTTACTAAATTTATACCCACTACTCTACCTGCCGTATTTCCGTAGTTAAATTTTTACAGCTCGATTTCCGACTTTCAGTTTCGGTTTTATGGTCGTCTGGACTCGACGCGGCTGGCAGCCAACGATCACGCGAGCTACACTCACTGCCCCCAACATAACGGGGGCTAGTTTATAACTCGTCTAGTGTACTCCCTCGAACCCTTGCATTAACCAATTTACACCCCCGATTTCAACCCCGCCGCGGGTTATAAATTTCACGTAACCGACTAGAAGCTTCCGGACCTTACCTTTTAAAGGGGGTTCCTTAAAACTGTCGGTTAACACCTCTGTTTTCATGTCTATAAGGTTCAGGTCAGCGGGGGTCCATCAAAGATCGGTCGTGGATATAAGGCCGCATCATAATTGGTCGTTAAAACGGCGTTTTTCGTGTGTGTTTTCCGCCTCGAAAATTCTTCGATAGAGTTACCTACCTCTGCGTAAAATTAAGTTATTACAATCCTGTACGTCGAATGCACCTAGATTACAGAGGTTCTATATTTTTTACTACTCGTAACGTAAAAATTTAGTATACTCTTCCTGATACTGTTAGCGATAAAGACGAATTCTTTCAATATGTATGTTCCAAGACTTTTAAAGAATAAGTAGGCTTCCATCTTAGATAACATTATCTTAAAACGGAATGTAGGGAAGTTTTTACTTCGGCTCTTGCTGATATTATTTAGTAGGCAGATCACCTGTGTCAAAATGAGAAAGTATCATTTTTTTATAATAAAATAAATTTAATACGAAAGATAAGGTATTATAACTTACACTACTACTACGTGACTACGTAACTACGTGAGCGAAAGTCCTCGTGCCCTTACCTGAAACAAGAAATAAAATAAATAGGTTAACAATTTACATCCAATTAGGGCTGACCCTACCTTCCACCGCGCCTAAACTATTTTGATTAATGACGAGGTTAATTGATAGAATAAATCAACTACAATCAAATCAAAACCCGGTTTTAGGGTCGTTTAATTATGATTTGTTAGATACATTTTTGGATTTTCTGTTAATAAAACTTATTTGTAGGTAACGCCAATTAGTCGTTAAATATGTGTAGTATATTTAGTATCAAGGCATATACATGTAATGAAGTCGGAACCAGATTTTTTAATTTCCTTAATAACAACCAATTTATACGTAGAATATTATTAAATCGACATGAATAGTAGCTCAATATGATAAAAAAATATTCAGCAGCATATCGGGGGTGGAGTGGTTCGTGTATTCGATAAATCAACGTTTTTACACTGTACGTTTACAGTTACATTTTCAGCTCAACTCTAATACCAAAAAGGGTTATTTACAATCAGACCGTGCAAACACGAGCACCGTTCACTCGCAAGTGACGTCCGTCCGTGCAATTATCTAATTACGTCAGCGTCGAACATTCCAACATGGCGGACAAACAGCGCTCCGTCACCGGGATTGTTTGTGTAATTTGTTGTAGTTGCACCAAGATGTCGCTCACACGAGTTACAACGGAATTATGATGCAAATTTGGACCAAGTCTCATCCAGATATGCTCTAAATATAATAGTATAAACTAACTAATAGTATTTTTAGGACGTGAGGCGTTCTACCTTGGTCTTCTGGAGTATTCACTGTATCCATCTGTGATTTATCTTGGTCATCTCGTGGAACTCATGGGACGTCCATTTATTAAATGGACTAGATAATCTGGTGCGTCATAATATAAAAAAAAAGTATTTTTTTGTATAATAATACTATTGTAGACTCATTGAATTTTGGGTATCATGTTAAAATTCATCTACCTCAATAAGATTCCAATAAATACGAATCACGTTAATTATACCGTGTAAATTAATTAAATTCAGAATTATTTTCATCATATACTTATAACAAGTTCAGAAAATTAAAATGGCACTGATTAAATATTGTTTCGTAAAAAAGAAAATGAACCTTTTATATTCGAAATTAAATATTTAAGTTCTCTGAGTGTTGAGACTGCTGTTTTTATTTTAGGTGCTTCGTAAGCTTATAGATACTCCAATAGCACACTTTCCAGAAGCACCAAATAATCTACGAAGAAATTAGAAAAGCGCACCGAAAACGCGGAGAAAATTAAACATTTCGCACATAACTAAGATTAATTAATATTTCTGCCATCAGTTTCGTTTGCAGCGCGCTATCCATCACAATACATCACTCGGAGCATCTGTAGTTAATACGTTGTCTGCTCTAAGGGAATTGTAGCTCTGTTCGAAAATATTATCTCTGCGAGGTGTTTCGCTCAAGAACCGTTGTTGAGATTATCTTGCGTCTGTTCCAGATAAAAACCTAATTTTATTCGCTAATACAGGTTCGTAAAATTTTAATTTTCACTAGGATCCGTTCTGTTGCTTTCTGACCTTTTGTGTAATTATTCAATAAATACGCGCAATGCCTGACTTGTAATTCCTGAATCATTACGAAACTAAGTCGTAGTTGCCACTTGACATCATATACTGAGATCGTTTTGTTTTCAATTGTTTTTTATTATGCTGTAGCGCTGAAGCACGCAAACCAGCTAATTGTAAGTAATTTAAAGAACTCTCGTGTTTTGCTTAAAACAAATACCATGAAAACTCTTGTTTAACTTAATACCTTTAATTTGCCGCACATACCAGCATTCAAGAAATTACACTCCCATCTATAATCCCATCGATTAGCAAAGGGAGATACAAGAAGGGAGGCGTAAAGAAAGAGATGTGAAGAAATTTCCATCGCTCTAAGGAATACCATAAAAGCCTTTATTGTACATCCGAAAACTTCAGCAAATTTCCAACGCAGGTGGGAACATAAAGCCATTTGTTATGCGTTTCAAGTGTGGAAAAAGGGAAGCGGGAATATACACATAATTTGGCTATACCGCCTATGGGGCAGGCTAATTGTGCGCCGTTTGTATGAAAATTCGGTTATTTACAGCCAGAGATCCTTTATCAAAAGGCTGAGTGGTTGGGGGTTGGTTCTTTGCGGGATTTTGTTTATATTAGAAAAAGGCATGACGGTACCAAATGGGAAGGTAGTGAAAAACAGTTATATATTATATTCAAGATTATCGTTAAAAGTTCTTTCAGTCTACAGTAGGGCATTAGTGCTTACGTCGAATTTTGTTTTGCAAAGAACCCCTACATCCCATCAACATTTTTTGATGGAGGCAATAACGATAAAAATTGGATATTCCATGCCAAATGAGTTTGGCAAAATCGGTTTTGTAACAGGGCTTGACATAAAGTTGAGCTAATTTTTATGTTAATAGCGCTATGATCAATATTGGTTCTAGATGTGAAGGTCTGATTACTGTCCTTATCACTTCCCTGACCAGGTCTGGTGACAAGTTACCATTAGCGAGACTGCATATATGTCCGCTACTTCTTAAAAAAATGAAAAAAAAAAAACCACACAAGCTCACTTAGTCTCTATAATTACTCTGAAAACAACTGTTGTTAACCATACAGGTGAGTAAAAATACAAAAGATGAATAGAATGAATACCTGCCAACAGAACACGAGTTAATGAACGCCCAATCAGTCGTAGCAAGTTACGTGGGCAACGGAGCAAAAAATCGCGCTCATACGAGTCGAGCCGTTCGGATAACTATCCATTTAACGCGCTATTGAAGAAATCTATTAGATAAATAATGGATATACATCTGTTGACGTTGTTTTATTTGATTTGCAATTGATTGGTCTTGCCTTAGGGCGTCTAGGTAATCTTAAGCTATAAACGTCAATAATGTCATCGTATATCGATGTTTTGATATTATTGTAATATTACTTAAAAACAATAAAGAAGATATCAGAACACAAAATCGTAGCCACAATTTGGATTACACAAAACTGACATCATCTATCAATATTTGATCTCTTATGTCTCGTCGTTCATCTTCTTAGGGAATAAATAAGTGTGATGAAGATACTGACACATTACTACCAGTTTAGTGCTACAAATTGGCATAAATCAGGAATTAATCAGCGCGGTATAATCGCGGCGGCTGATGTAGCCAGCGAAGCAAAACAGCGCACTTACGCTAATGCGGGCCGTGTTCGGCCGGCTATCGATCTATTTAACGCGCGGCTGGAGATGACTCGATAGATAGGTGGAACAACAAATCATTTCACACGTGGACGGGTAAGTATACTACGTTACAAAGTTTCTTTTAATAAAGCAGATAAAAACTTAAGACTGACTAAAAAATAATCAGAATTACTATAATGAGCTGAGTAATAAAAATACATTCAAATTAATTTATCTTTATTTTCCATGTTGTCAAGTTAGCGAACTACAACGAGCCATGTTTCTTTAGATCCATAGATATGTTTTTTGTAATTAAACCCAATGTTGAATTTTTATTCTCATATATTCAATGACAGTACTAGTCTCTTTTGTCTTTGTGGAGTTCGAAGACCTTATCTGTTCTTTGTCAATACCACCAAGTATCAATACCATCCATTCCTTAGAATGTATGAATAAGTGGAGTGCCATTTCATCATTTACATTAATCAGAGAATTCGAATTGAGTATTTGGTCCTTTCTTTTAAAAACTTGTATAAAGACTCATCTTAAGTTCCGCAAAAATAGTATCACATTTCAAAGTGATACTTTCTCAACACGATTGCACATTACGGTACTGTACAATCACGACGTCACGACCTGCACCGGCTGAGGCACGAGCGACAAATTATGTTGTAATTTGTGTGAACACCAAGTTATTGCTCATCTTGGGCCACGAATTAAAATAAAGGCGCCGTTTGTCATTTTAATCACTAGAAACCTTGACATAGCGATGGAAGTCTTCTTGCAATTAATAACGTACTTGCCAATGAGGAATACTTTTTTTATGTTATCAGGTAGGACACGAGCATGCAGTCCACCTTATGGTAAATGGCTACCACAGCCCATGACATCTGCGATCAACCCATGACCGCGCGGTCCTACCTCTGAGGACAAAGTTCGAACGCCTGGAGTTCTGAATATGCTGGCCATCACACCCTTACACCGAAACACAGTCATGCAAACACTATAATTTCACAGAACAAGTAGGTGTGACGGTGGTACCGAACATGAAAGTCGAACATGAAAGTTCTACTACCCGTCAAATTTACAGACACGAAACATAGTCAAATCACAAATTTGTCTCGTTTCGAGATTCGAATCCGTGACCCCGCGTTTCACAGACAGACTCACAACCGATTGCGCCATAGAGGTCGTGGGTTACTGCGGGTGATCATATTTTTATAGCATTTGAAGGAGCTTTATTAAATATGGATATACTGTGTCAAAAACAACATAATTATGTTTGTGTATTGTCATTTTTGTCACAAATACTAGCACAGTTTATGTAAATCTATACTAATATTATAAACAGAAAAGATTTGCAAGTATGTATGTATGTTACGAATAAACTCAAAAACCATTGGCCGGATTTCGATCCTTGCCAATGCTTTCACTATTAGAATGCTACGTAATCCCTGAGAAACAAAGGCTATGTATTATTCCCGTGCGAGCCGGGGCGGGCCGTTAGTAATTGAATATGCAAAAAAATATTGTAAAAAATAACGTAAAATTTCTCCAATGTGGGGGCTCCTACCTTGCCCTGGACACGTGTACTCCAAAAAAAAATCTAAGTACTTAACAAGCAGGTGATCTTAATTGCTTATTAATGTCCGTCCATAAAGATTAAGTAGAAATGCTTAGCAAGATAAAGTTACAAGATAAAGTGACAAAGTTACAAGAGACAAAGTATTCGTATATGTATATATATATATCGTATATTTGGCGTTTGAACTCTGCCTTCAGGAGTGGTACCTTAACAACTTCGGTGGCAGATGTTACAGGCTGCAGTCAAGAGCTGCTCGAGTTCGGGCTGCAGGTTAAGGCCCTGTGAAACAGTGGGCCCCCAACTCTATTTAAACAATAGAATAGACGTACCAGGCCTCCTCTGAGTACTCCTAACCCGGGCCACGATCCGCCCCTGGCTGCAGTAGCCAGGGTAGCAATAGAAAACAGATCCCTAACTACTCGCCCAAAACTAATTTCGAACGTCTAATATATTGTGTATTTGCTCACTCGTGGGCGTGCCCAGCTTTGAGTCCAGGGTGATCAGAAATTTCTCCAGCCATGCTTGTCTTGCCCTATATAGGCAACCTTGACCTTGTGACCTTATGACCTTGATCTTGACCTTGTGTTGTTGAGCTGACCTTGATTTTTTTATGTTATCAGGTAGGACACGAGCATGCAGTCCTTGACTATGTG
>DWFC01000383.1:0-11175 GCA_018247075.1 Hasora chromus | reverse complement strand
GTTCTACTTGCTTAGCTTTCGATGTTTTTGTTAAAAATGCTAATAATACCCTAGCATATTATACTTTGTTGGAAAGCCTAAGAACCGTAGATATTTTTTAACAAATCGGCAGAATACCTACCATAGACTTTTTTTGAAAATTCAAGAAAGAAAAGAATATTAGTTATAAATTCATTTCTATTTTTAATTTTTAATCATCTACTGCGACCCCGCTGTTTCAGTTAACTGCAATTTTATTATTAAGGATATTATAGCAACTTATGTAATAGACAAAAATGGCA
This sequence comes from Hasora chromus, assembly GCA_018247075.1. Lineage (NCBI taxonomy): Eukaryota > Metazoa > Arthropoda > Insecta > Lepidoptera > Hesperiidae > Hasora > Hasora chromus. The sequence goes on along the minus strand of DWFC01000383.1, from coordinate 10,894 downwards.
AAAAAAAAATAGAGTCATAAAGTACAAAAAATGAAACTATATATAAAAAATCGGCATTTTTTATAAAAAACAACTTTTGAAAACCGTTAAGTTTGGGATACGGTATCTCATAGTCCAATCAGTCAGAAATGAGGTAACCTACAACCTCTTACAGGATCAGGTCGGTATGATATGTATACTTATTATCAGCAACATATTGACAAATTTACCTAAAAGCATCAAGCAGCAAGAAAATCTTATGCTAGAGGACTTCGCCCGATTGATACGTATATTTAAGCGACACTCCTTAATAATACCTTTTTTTAATAGTAAATAAAGGAATTTGAAATTGTTAAAATTTTTGTCTCTTTTCCAATTTATCGAAATTTAGCAAAACAAATTGTGTACATTTCATGACAAAATGTTTATTCGCAACGATAAATCAAAATAAAAGAAGTATCCAGCAATAAGGTTTGATATCGCACCTTAATAAACTAAAGGTTATATATGAAAATATGTTTATATTATGTATTTGTGTTATTGTTAGAACAGTTACGTACAACAATTGATATTGATTGCTTAAAGGCGAAAAATAAAATAACGAAAATTCAGAATTAGAACCTTACATTACTAAGGGTGCTATTAATTTTTTTAACAGGTATCAATTTTATACTTCTTCGACGTTTAGATGTTTTTTAATATTCCCAAACATATTTATATGCGCGATTGAACTCTCGGGGCTCTATTCGTATCACATTAATGGTTCAGGGTCGCTGACTCATACTTGCGACAGAGGGAACACCCGGTACTCTTGGCATGCTACACTACGCGTCGTGTACACACACCTTTAGTATTACTCACAACATATACGTACAGGTACAATTTTATCTCACACCCAGATTCACACTCAGTGGAAACTGAAAAGCCATTATGCGATCTTAGGCGACGCAAAATGTTTACAGGCAGAAAATTTGCTGGTTGATGTAGCACCTAACCATACATGTTGGATTTTGTACATTACACATGATGCACACTGCGGCAGATTCGATTGAGGTACTATTTTACTTATTCAGTGACTAAATTGCGTTATTAATAAATGCTCAGCTTCTACTTCATTACTTAGTAACGAAAAGAGTAATTAGCAGTAAGATTTGCAGAGATACACAAATCTTAATCAGACTTTACTAGTTTGCAGTGACCTGTGCTGTACATGTTGATAAGATAGAAGAAACTACCTTACATAACTGTGGTTACAGAAAATTATAGTTACTTAGATTTTATTTCCAAACAATCATTTATTAAGATATTGAAATATGCTATAAAAAATTCTGACACAAACATATATTATGTTTTATCTTTAAAGAAAATAAAACAAGAAAAAACACATCTGCAGTTGATTAATGGATGTATGACTTCAGTTGTTGTCATAATAGTGAAGTATTATCATGAATAGGTTAAATATTATATCATATGAATAGTTGTGTGAGCAAACAACATGCAAGAAATGCATGCGCACTCACATCCTCCACCGAGGTACAACCGCAGCTGTTCTACCAACGCTAGCATGGTTGGCGTGAGTGCCGCAAACCACGCGTCACACCCTCTGTAAAAGCTGTGCCTATCAAAAACCACCAACGGTCTTAAATAACCATTTGGCTAACCTTATAGAGTACAAGTATATATGAAATCAAACGGTAGCCTGAAGAAACATGCAATGTGCTACATATTAGAGGAAAATTGTTAGAATTACTTTTATTTGGTTACTTTGTTCAGTTTTTATGTTGAATCTGCTACTTGTTGTTTAATGATGAGCCTGTTTCAAAGCTGTTTCTGCATAACATAATACTTATAATACACTGGTAAATAATTAAGTGCATTATATTGGCTAGTAACCAATAAGTCATATGTTACCTACCTTATGTACGTTCATTTTTAATATTATCAAACAAATTAGTAACAATTTTGTAAGCAATGCTGTTTGTCATCAATTGTCTCCCTTTACTCTAAAGGAGTAAAATATTGCATTAGTGGCAAAACCTGCATTTTCAATTAAAATATACTTTTACTTAATGCTAGTTGCATTTACAATAGAATATATTATCCACTTACCATTGAATGTGCATATTGAAAGCTATTAAGCTAGTTCTAGGGGAGTGTGTGGAAAGTTTATTGCCAAAAAGCTAGGGTTGCTAAGGTAATATTTTGGAACAATAATTTGAAACATTAGGATAGAAATTTTCAAAAATATGTGATATATCCTCACAAATATTAAAAACAAACTAAAATTGCACTGCTAAAGTGAAGAATGAACTGTGAAGTGCCTAAATCTAAATGGTTGATGCACTTTCACTGTTTTGGTAATGCAGGAAACATTTTATTGTCAACTAAAAAAAAGAGGGCAACCACAGAAACAAACCACAAAAAAGACTTGTTTATTTTGTTATTTAATAAAAGTCATATATAAGAGCTGCTACATCTACAGGCAATGATTTAAATATTGTTGCATACTATACTCAACAAAAATATTGCTTTAAAACATTTTTTTAAAACAAAAATATTGCTTTAAAACAATTTAAATTGTGAGATTGTACACTTGCTAAGACCAGCTCCAAAAGTGTAAAATTACAGCAGAACAACCCAGAAACACTTGTGATAGCTTGTATACTGGCAAGTATATTTAGGTATATATTAAAAGTTTTTAAAATGAAACTTTATTCATTTTAAAATAAATAGCTACAAATTGGAGAATATTGATTGTGAAAATGATGTATTTCTGTCACATGATTGATTTTGATATCCCAATAAATAAAGCTTAATGTATTTTAATTTTTTTTATGTTGTACATTTAGTACAATATCATCAGGTTAATAGCACAACTAACATATTGATAGTGTTAACCTGGTTACTTTGGTTAGTTAACTCACATTGAATCTGACATAGATTTTTAAAAATCATCTGTACTTATTTACATAACACAAATGTACAAAATCTTGTATAAATTCTTAATAGTTGCACATGAATAAAAAAATTAAACAATGCCTATATTTCAGTCAAATGTAATTTGGAATGAATGAAATGAAATTTGTTAAATTATATTCTAACTTTCACAAATCAGAATTTTCATCAGCATTGCATTACATTTTATTGTCACATGATGTGATGATGTAATGTGACAAATAGGTATCGGTATTTTATAACAGGTTGGTGGGCCCTTCTAGCCACGGGGCTCTGGGCTGTAGCCCATTTAGCCCTTGGGTAGACCCGCCCCTAAGTATATATATAGCATAATCAATATTATGTCTTGATTCTCTTTAACCGTAGATTAAAGATCATTTAAACAGGAATGGAGATATACATATAAATAGCTTTGTTATTCAAATTATGAACATCAATTCTGTTAATCCTATTAAATTTCTCAAAGTAATAGATTAATCAATCTTTAAACGTGGGGGAATAAATATAGGATATTAAATTGTGCACATTTATCACATCAAAAATGCTATTTCATAGATAAACAAAGTTAAAACAAGTTTAATTGTTCACAAAACTAAAACAAGGACATCTACCGAATATTTTAAAATCTAAGTGCAAACATTATGATGCAACACACCTATGTTAACATTTATTACACAATAAATTTGACCACAATATAGTTATATAATAGCAGGCAGAAATTGATTGAAGTAATTTTCGTTGTTACATTAATCTTGTGACAGTAGTTTAAAGGACATGAATTCTAATAATGTTTCTGTGTTTCATTATTTGGTTATATTAAGAGATCTGTTATGATAACTCTGTACAGCTTTTATGTTGTTACATTACTCATGACACTTTTATTACACTAAACATGCTTATTGCATGAGTAAAAATAAAATAATTGAAGGAAATATATAAAAAAATTCATATAGTTGTGCAAAGAATTTTCAAAATCTATTGATCAGCCTAACATTCTAGGCCATGTCAATAATTGAAAATGGTGAAATATAAAACAATAGATTTTAATTGAATAAAAGCAAAACAAAATTCCTTATATTTGAAACATTGATAGTTTGATAGTTTTAGTCTTTGCTCTTATATGGTAGACATTAGTGAAGTCTGACCACAACTGTGTATTTAACGGAAGGATATATTTGTTTGTTTGAATTTTACACACTCATTATATATCAAACATTTGTCATTATTTATCAATTTTGTGATGTATAACAATAGATCCCCGAAGTGAAGTATCCACTTCAAAGTTTTTCTTCGTAATACACTAATTTAAATAGAAAATTATTGTTATGTAGAAAGAAGGCAGAAACAATAACTGAATGAATATAAATAATTTTTGTAAGCATTGGAATAGAAATATTCGCAGTAGAATATATTAATAACGAGATATTAAAGAAATAATATACCTCAAATAGGCAAACTTTTAAATAATATCAATATTACTAAAGTTTGGTAAAAAATTAAAGTAAAAATGTAAAGTAGGTTTACTTGTATAATAACTTTAAATAGCTTGAAAATTTAGTTATTCGGCAGTAGCATCTTATAAAAAAATACATTTCCTGCACGGTACAACATACAACGGTCAGAATTTATTATGTTCATTAGCAAAATGAAAAACGACGGTCACGGGCTAATTAATAAAGCACGGCTTTGATATTTGAAATCTTAACAAATACGACTTAAACAAAATCAAAAGTAGAAAGTCTCAAAAATAAATATAAATTACCATCGCTCTCTTCAAATTTGTCAGTTGTAGCAATGCTTCCTGTTTGTGACATGCCCTTAGACAATTCGTCCATCTTGCGTACCACTGATTCGTTACATCAATCACACAACACAATTCACAATTCTATTTACAATTACCTAACATTAGTATTCAAACACTGTTCACTTCATAATAAACTCAGTCTTCTCCTATTGAAAGCAATTTCGTCCATTTCAAATACATTTCTGAAATTTTCAACAACACGACGTAAACGAAACGAGTCAACGACAACGAACAGTCTTTGAAAACTCAAAACTGTAGTGAAGTCCACAGACTATAAAAGGGTAAATATGCTACACACAACTCAATTGGTACAAATATCATTTATTTTACTAAATTATTTTCATATAAGTATAATTATTACTTGTATAATTAAACGCAAAAGGATATTATTTCGGAATCGGAGGTCCCACTAGAATTATAAAAATAAGTAGTATATTTTGTACTTTCTTTATTAAGCTCACTTGTATAAATGACCAAAATGATTATAAATAAAGGAATAAAAACTTAATTGGAAATGCAGAATGTTAAGAATTTCTTGTAATTGTATTGTGCGAGAAAATTATAAAAGTGTTAAATTATGTATTCTGTTTTATGACAGAAAAGCTGTCTCTTACTCTGTGCTGTAAAACTTCAAATTTTGAGAGACGACAAGCACTTTGCATTTTGCTGTTTGTTTCGTTTTATCTGCTTTTGTACATATTATTTGTATAACGTTCGTCTGTTGTACAGATTTGAAAGATATATTGTGAATGTGGCAGATAAGATAAAGAAATAGTTATGATCATTAAATTAGCATAGTGATAAAACCATACAATGGGATAGAACATCATTAATAATTAAAATAGGTTTTTGTTTTTCATAATTCTCTACGCTTCATAATGGAACATTTTGGCCTCTCTCACCTGTTGTACGAGCCAGATAAATATAGTCCAGATACTTTGGACTTAGTCGTGGATGAGGAAGCTAGAGAATATTGGCTGAGCACTTGTGAAAAACTAGTAGAGAAATATGTCAATTTTGCGTTAACTAATACTGAAGATCCGACCGTTGAAATAAGAGCCTTAAAATTCAAGACTTGTTACGTGGAAGCGCTAAAAGAACTTCGAATTAATCCCCTGTGAGTAACTTTTATACTGAACATCTGGTGTAGTGAAAACATGAGAAGAAAGTCATAATTAGCTTTTGTGCTACATGAATACGCAATTCTCTGATATTTATTTGGACCAATCGCTGTAAATTTAACATTAAACAAGCCCATGATAATTATTATAGTCTATGGATAAGATATATTTTTTAATAATCTAATAATAAATTGTTATTTTATGAGTAAGGAAGTTTAAGTTCGTACATTAGTCATCTAATCATGTAATGATAGTTGTAAGTGATTTTATAATAAATAAGTAATCAAATGACATTTAAAATATATTCATTTGCAGTTTATTAACTCTACTTTTTTGCAATTTTAGTGCTCATGGGCAGTTGACTATTCGTTTACTTCTTGACATCAACGAAACATGCCTTCGTTCCCAGGGATTCTTTGATTTATGGAAACAACAAAAGAAATATGAAAATGAAGCTGCACTTGCTTCCCTTAGCTCGAGATTGGCAGAAATTGATGCTTTGCCTGATGATAGACAAAGGTGGACTGAATTATGTCGGGGCATCCTGGCAGGTAACCATCATAGCAATAAACAACTGTAAATTGTGTGTTGTGACAATATAGATAACACAGATTTTCTCAAACACAGGTAATATGTTTGACTGGGGAGCACAGGCTGTCACAGCCATATTAGATTGCGGATTATATGAAGCATTACAAAAAATCCAGCAAAGGCCATGGTTGTATGATGGCTTAGATAAATGATTATTTTAATATATATTTATAGTAAATACTAACTGGCTACTGAAAAAAAAGAAATATAATATTAAAGAAAAAAATGTTTTCTTTTGTTTCGAAGATTCTTTTCATGTTTCTAAGAAGTCTCAGATAAATTCAATGCTAATTTAAACGTTTTTTTTAATAGGTGTCTATTGAATTAAAACGCGTGGTATAAACTGAAACATTTCAAACAAGTCTAAACTATCTTTGTCTAACCTTGAGTTTATAAACATTTCACGCACTTCATTGAACAACTCACTAAAATAGAAAAACTAAAATCTTACTTTATTACAAATTTTCAATATCGCATGGAGTCTGAGGAACATTATACGACGAGCTATTTGAAACGATGAAACTCCAAATAATCACGATTAAATACTAACGACATTACAGGTCATGACAAATCTATACTATCATAAAATTGTAAAATTGCCGTGTACATTGCAGATATTAAAAAGGTGGGTTTTGTTAGGGGGCTGTATCCATCTATCTATGCTATTATAAAATTGTACATTGAAGATATTAAAAAAAAACAAGTGGGTTTTGTTAGAGGGCGTATCTGAGTGTAAAAATATATTTTTTTAATTTTTTGTCTGTTTGTCTTTTTGTTCGAGCGTCACGTAAAATCTACTGGACCGATTTTATGTGTTTTCGCTATTTGGTAGCTTATGGTTCAACTTAAAAACTGATATACTTTTTACCGCAAATGTTTTCTACTACAGTAGTAGTAGTAACTAACTACGGGTCACAGTCTAATGCTGCAATATAAAATGAGTCGAGTCATATTTTATGAGTAGGTATTTAAAAGATTAGCTGATCTAATATACTTCAATTGTTTTTAAAAGATATGGTTTAATCATGTCAACCTTATACAAATTGACTTTTGAAAATATAATTTGAAATTTAATCTCGTTTACGACTGACGATAAACCCATTACATACAATATTCTCATTGCTTATTTTTTAAAATTATTAAAGGCAACCTACGCAGTTTTATGCAAGCTCAACAATAACATTTTGCGAAATATGAAAAATGAACGAGCATGTTTTAGATTAACGATCTGCCAGTAAAAAGGCTTGCGTATCGCAGTGATTGACACTGTTGTTTGGAATGTTACCATTTCGTAGCGCATCGGATTTACCACGTTAGCGCTCTTCGCAATCACGGTCAAATAAATAGAACGAGATGAACTCGAATTTCCAAGCATAACAAGGTTGTACTCACTAAAACGGAGCTAAAATTACGGAATTTTAGAGGGTTTAGGAGTGGATAAATGTTAATGTTCGACTGGGTCAGTATCACCATTTATTATGTAACCATTTGTGACGAGACCCTTTTAACACAAAAAGTCGTTTTCGAGTCAACGTTTAACTAGCGGGTAAAAACTGCGTTGTACTTAATATGTATTCAGTTTCAAATCAAAAAGTTACGCGGCTTAAAGAGCATCATTAGCCTTTACCATCTTTTTTTGGTAGGTAGTTTTATGCCAGAATTCCACAACTCCACAGGATCTCACAGAAAACAATGCAGCGTTCTGTCATTGTTTGTATGAGATCACACAGATGTATTGTCAATTTCCAACCGTGCTTCGACCATTATCCTCTGTCGGTATTTTGGTCATAGCCTAGTCTTAGTAGCCTAAGTCTACGGATGGAAGAGCTTTCATGTTGGACTGAATCGATACCACCATTACCTAGATGTACTGTGAAATTATAGTATTTCCTCGGTAAGATTATATAATGGCCAACATATCCAGAACACGAGGTATTCGAACTCTGTCCTCGGGAGTTGCACCAAATCTATGATTAACCCACGGACCTAGACATAATGTGTTGCTAGTATTTTACCATCAAGTAAACTGCGTGCTCAATTAACCTCATCACATATAACAAAAATATACACATACATACATCTCAATTGTAGATTAGTATCTCACTAGTATATCTTCAATCTTATCTACAGACAGTTATTTGTTGTATCTGTGCAAATGTTCAATTGTTGTCAACAATATTATAATTGCTTGTTCTCCCAAAATTATTACGTTAGTATCATCTTTTGACTACAATGGGTAAATTGGATAACTTATAACTTTGCCAAAGGCCAATTTAATACGTCAGCTTTGACGTGGAGTATTTCTAAATAATAGAGCCTGATCATAGATGGCTTCGCTAATTGGAACCATTTAACAATTACCGCGCTCTTTCTGAGAAATAGCAAGTAGTAAAACTATTAATTAATTCAACAAATTCAGTAAATTAGATTTTGTGACTTTACACTACTTCCTAACATACATATAAATACTGAATATTGATTGTTACTTTTATACATTACTTAATTATCCAGTAGGTACCAGATACAAAGGTTTGTTTTTGATTTTTATATTTATTGGAAATAAAATTGAATTTCTTAGTGCATATAATATTTACACGATAGAAAAACCTTAGAATAGATTAAAAAATCTATCTGTTGGTTAGAGATCCTTTTTTAGGGTTCCGTACCTCAAAAATAAAAACGGATATTATTGGATTACTTTATTATCTGTCCGTACGTGTGTCCGTCCGACCGTCCGTCTATCAAGACTTTTGATATCGGGAACGCTTGGAAGTATTCAATTGAAATTAAAACTATATACTCATGTCAATAGGCCCTTGAAGTTGTATAAATACCGACTTCTAAGTAAAGATGAAATAAAACGCAGTTGTTACCTCTAAACACTCTTGACAAAAATACTTCGACACTTTCGAGGTAATCAAAATCCGTGTTTTTCGTTAACTAAACACTATGAAGTTTGGCAAGAAATATAGTTTTTTACTACAAGTATAGTAGTATAGATGTGAAAATCATACATTTAAAATTAAATTATAATTATAAAATAACGTAGTCTTAAACGAAACTCTCGGTGGGCGAGTTCGACTCGCACTTGTCTGGTATGTAATATATGTACATGTAAAGAGTCCACGGGCAACGCAGGCAGCAGAAGCTAAAAGGAGTATTATAGTTTAGTTTTTGTTTTTGAAATTTTGAAATTTCAATCGGGTCAGAAATGATCCTCAACCTAGTGCCTAAAAGACCGTACGTATTGTATAACATCGAGGATTTGCAAAAATATTTGTTTTCCTATATTTTACTACGGTTTACTTACCTAAATTTCGGCGAGCATACATATGTGTATAGTTTTAAGAAATTATTTATGTATTATTCATCTATTCATTAAATTGTTCTCCTGTCTGTCCATAATCCAAAATGTTCAGAAGAAAATTGAAGGGCATCCAATTTCGAAGCTGTCCATACTGATTATGGTCGACATGCGAATGGCCGACTTTTAAAATGGGCTGTCTCATGCAATAATTTACCAAAAATATTACAAATATCACCGATTTTTTCTTTTTTCAGTGAAGGATGTGAAGAGTGAAGTTTTTGTGGATAGTAAATGAAAATCACACATAGCGCTTATCATCCCTTACCTAAATCATTAAAGGAAACTTTATTCAAATTATAAAATTGTATGGTTTGAACTGTACGTTATGTCAGACAGCCAGCTTCTCTTTTTTATATACATAGATGATTATACCTGTATATACTAGCGACCCCCCCCCCCTCCTCCTGGGTTATACTATAATATATATGTATTGTATATAATATACACACCTTCATCTTGAAACACTGTAACTAATGCTGAAAACTGCATCTATTGCTAAAATCTGTTAAGTAGTTTAAAAAATGTAACAGAACAGACAGCAGAAGCAACTTTATTTTAAAATTCTACATATTATTATTATACCAATATAGAATAAAGATTTTTTTTTTGCACTACTAACCTCGCCTTGATGATTTTTTTTTGAACCGGTTTCGGTTCAATAATTATAAGAAGGTACGGAAAGAAATTTATGAATTCTCTCTATTTTGTTGACGTAACGATTTCTAAGCTCCTTAATGTAAAGGTAATTCCACCACAGAAAAATTATTCTTTTGAAAGCACTCAGCTATTTGAAATTGCTCAACGGCCTGTTTTTACGGCTTATATTAAAAATACCTAGATATTCTGAGAGCATGATATCTAACTCTCATAGAAGACGACTCTCATTTGGCGACCTCTGTGGCGCAGTCGGTGATGAGCCGGTCTGTGATTCGTCTGGGGTTCGATTCCCGTAGCGAGACAAATTTTCTAATTTGTTGTAAGGTGTCTGGAAATTTGACGGGTCGTAGAACTTTCATGTTCGACTGGGTCGGTACCACCGTCACACCTAGTTGTGCCATGAAATAGTAGTGTTCGCGC
>DWFC01000382.1:0-11178 GCA_018247075.1 Hasora chromus | reverse complement strand
CATACATCCTAACTGTTTTAGCCTTAAACATCACACGAGGCGCTCGAAGTATCTCCTCAGGAGTATCGCTGCATATAATATAATGGTCACAAATGGCATGAGCTGTATTCATGTTCTATCGTGAGTTGCAGGCCCGAATGCTACCTTATAAGATAAAATAAAAATGTCCGGTATGATAAACGTCCTGATTGATAAAAATATCCTGACATTACCAATACCGCAAAACGAGGAATAAGTGAACGACGACCATTGATTTCTTATATCGACAAGCTATTCCGAAAAATAATGTTCGCAATTTAAACCCAGATCGAGATGGCAGCGAGTGACGATCTGGATATCGGTGCAGTTGGTCGGAATTCCGCAAATTCCACAAGATTAACGGCTGAGTGAAACTCCGCCATTCCTCCATCCGCCATTCCGGTATTCGCCATCCCGCCATCTTTGTTCATCCCTCACAATTTCTCCGCCGTTATTATTAGAAATGCCGATTGAAATGCGGAATAACCAGACTGGGAATGGAGCGTTACGTTAATTCAGATCCCTTCGAAATGTTGTAGGGGGAAATAAACAAGACAAATTTATATAAAGCTTCTTTATTTAACGTCATGTTTTGCAAAATAGACAAATATACATCATTTTATAATCGTCATTTCACTTAAAAATTCCGCATCAACATTTAACAATTATAGTACATACATACACACAGCTTTCGCTACAATTGAACAAAACATTTACACATTAACTTAAATATTGTACATTATTTTATATTTATACACGCTGTTTGATTATGTTTTAACGTAAAATTCGATAGTATTTCATAATAAAAAAAAAAACATTAGTAGAAATAAATATTAAAAAAGGAAAATAATTAAGCTAACAACACTTTACAAAGTTACAATTCTAATTATTGTCGTGGAGCCCTTAATTTTGATTTTTATCCACTCAAAACTTTTTTGTTAAGATATACAAAACATGGCAAAAGCTGGTTTACAACTTTATACCAATGAACAGAATATCAATTCATTCAACAGAATACAATTTCAAAATAGCAGTAAAATGTTAAAATTACATGCAAATAAATAAAAAAAACGTTTTAAATGCGACTGATGCGTGTTATCAACTGCAATATGCAGTCATACTGAACATAGATCGATGATTATTCTTTCATTAGGCATAAATTACGAAAATGTCTTTGTTTTTCTCTGTCTAACTTTGATGTAACTAACTGTAATCTCCACAAATGTATAAACATAACAATCAGTGTAACTTACTCCATAATAGAAAGGGTTCTGATTCTTTGTATTATATAAATCTTTACTTTTCATATATATGGTGCAATTTTAAAAGAGTAAAAATATAAATTAATGTTTTCATTTGCATTTTATTTAGTTCTTTTACAAAGTAAATTCAGCCAAACAAGTTAAATCCATCTATCTACAATGATGAGATTTGAAAGAAAGTAAGTCTGTTTAGATCGTACAGGCGAGGAGAGACGTAAAGTTTTTCTTAAACGTTACAAACACTTAATTTAATATTATTCGTATGTTTACCATCCCGTCCCTATAAACGTTCCGTGTTCATTACGTATTACTGTCACAATGTTCATATACCATACATCCAGTCTTGTCCGGCGTTACATTATATTTTCGTTAAAATACTTATCAATACAGAATATGAAGAACAAACATATTTATTTATACTTTTCATAAACGATTATAATTTAACCAATTATTTTTCAACAAATATCATACCTAATAACATCGAGGCTGGTAAATATTACGCTGACATCGATAACGGAGAGCAGTACTAGATTTACAATTTACATGGCAACATTATAACACTGACGATATGCGCTTAACTGAGTGTCTATCATCCGTAATCAGCGTCAGCAAAATATTTAATACTGCCTCAGTATTTTCTTATACAACCTATCAATTAAATAAATTAATAACCTACTTTTTGCTCATAACATTCATTACATACAATACAATATTATTGACTAGTTTTAAAGGAAAAATAAAATGCACCATGAGTTTAGTATCGTTAGGGATAATATATGGCACAGTACATAGTCATTAAAAAAATAAAAATGAATTTCTGGATAATAATTTGTAATAGTATAGCCGAGTAGTAGAATTTTTAAATGTAATTATAACCATCAACATATTGGTCATGTCTATTCTTAAGTTTATAAAAATATTTGTTTCCTTACGCTACGCTAAATATTAACAACCATAGCTACGAGTAAAATTGGATAATGGGTAACATAAAAATAATTTGGGCGCGAAAATTGAGTATAGATTAAAAATAATTGTGCTGACTGCGGCCATTGCTTGTACGCCGGCAAATTCCAGAAACTATCCGAAACCAATTTTTTTTCTATAATTTTCTGAAATAAAATAGTACCTAAGCGAAAGAGGTAAAAACGAAACCACGTGTTTATACAATTGAAACTGTAATTACCGCTGTTTTATTCATCGTACCAAAATTATTCTTATAATTTCTTTGGTATTAATATATTGAAAAGTTCGTTTGAGCAAAATATGATTACCTCATTGAACAATTAATTGGACATTAATTAAATTTACCTCAATGCGTTATCTATGCTCTTTTGTAAAGTATCAGCACTCCAGCATAATACCATGCTGCTATAAATAAATAATGATAAGTTATAATGTAGGTAAATGATATAATTAATCATAATACTTTTCACCCACAGCATAGATTGTATGTCGATATTCACAAATAAGCTATGTCGATCATGAAGTGTCAATTTGTTTGGGATAATCCTGAATTTCCGATATTATTTCAAAAATACTCATTTTTCACAGTGACAATAACACGAGGTACATATTTTATGATATTGTATTATTACTTAATTTAAAAACGATCGTATAAAGTTTTTAGGCCCCATTTTATTCGCTGATAATTATAAAGTCGTAGTAGTTGGTTGCTTAAAGTATTTATACTTCTACGTAGGCAGTAATATTATATGATGGGAAAAAAAGTTGATATAATATATTATGTTCGAATATGGACAAGCTTAGCATACAATTTAAACTGAAGACACACAGACGCGCTATAAATATTTTCAAATGGGTAACGACGAATATGATAATGGGATTTCCAATCCCGAAATAAGAATCTAAAGATAAATAAGGAATATAGAAAAGCAAAAAAGAAATGTTAATTACGATAAGGCATTATCACAGGAATTAAATGATGGATATTATTTAATAATCGTACATTTCACTTCACTATCTTATGCTAAAATTCCGTAATATAGATAATTAAAATTAAATGCAGATTTTTTTAAATTTTGGAAACGTGGGTAGAATAAGACATCTTTACTCTAGTGTAGAATATACAAGGGATAGCAAGGACGTATCATATGAATTTTAAAATATCTAGTTAAAATAATGACCACTTTAAAGTTATTGCATAAGAGTTTTTACTTCTGCTAATTTTATAACCGTTTTAGGAAACGTAAATAACTAGATCTACCTACACGAAGTGATTGTAATTAATGTCCCATTTTGCGCACATATTTTAGTTTGAATTTTAGGAACCCAGTGTCACAAATTACTTACTACGAGTCATTAAATATTTCTTTACAAATGAATAAATAGATTTATTATGAGGTAATCCAGAGGACAAATTACTGATAGCACAGTTGTTGCACAAAACGGAACATTAGTGAGAAACGAGTGTATTTATTTATCGTGTTATGTATTTACAGATGAAAGTTAAAGTTACAAATCTGCATTTAATGCTAACCATCCGCCAGTTAAACCACCAAAGGGTAATACTGTTACTATTATCAGTCTCGAGCGTCGTTCACTTGATTTATTCCATACAAATCGTCTATTTGCTAACACTGTACATTTGTCCCACTACACATAGTCCCGGCGGCCCGACCCGCAGTCAATGCTGTTCCGTTCACTCACCACTGACACTTCCGAGCCGTCCTTTTTCCTCTTACACGTGCTGCACAGTTTTGAGAACTGTGGAAAGAAATTGTTACGTTAACATTGTTACTTCTGGTTGATTAAACTTTATCAAACAAGTTGGGCAAATGTTGTTTTTTTATTCTCTGGCCATAATGTGACTACACATACCACTTACAAAAGTTACTAGTAAGATAAAGTCAAATGTTGCCGTTTGAAACTCAACATAAGTATTTATTGCTTTATAGTCATTAAAATTATGAGAATAATAATTCGTTGATGTTTTCGTTGCACTGGTCAATAACAAATGTACGATAGCATAAAATAAGTAGCATTAAAAAAAATTAAAAGAGATCGTCCAACATCCTATAAAAATGTTATTAAAATAAATTTTATTTATTTTAAAACAAATACCTTAACATAAGAACGGACGGGTTGCTGAAGCACGTAGATGGCGAATATGACGACGCCCTGCAAGGCGTTGATGAGGTCGAACACAGACCACACGGACACGGTCGTAGAGCCGGCCCCGGCAGCCCACGACACTACCTCTAGCACCCACGAAAGACCCATGATGAAGGACAGCATGCAGCAGGTGCGGAAACTGAGGACAGAGACGAACACATACATACGACAATTTTAACTGATTTTGACGAATTGTAAACTGTTGTGTTCAAATAAGGCAACAATATAAACGCTTTTATCTGTACCATTAACCTTCTTACTTTTTTTAAGATAGATTTCATGTATTCATTATACTGTGGCGAAATAGTAAAATTTTAGTAGTTATAAAGCGATAGTGCTGAAAAATAGAGTGATTAAACATAAATTTGCAAATAATTAAATAAAACAATTCCATTAAATTAAACAAAACTTTAAGTTTTTAGTCCACAATTCAACAAGAATCTCCAAGTCTTGAATGTTTAAAACGTGATATTTTTATCATTTATAATACTGACCCAGTAAATACAAAGCAAATTCCATTTATATGCATACTTACATCTTTTTATATTTCTTTAACCTCTGATTGAAGTTGACAGCCGTGTCGCGGGGAGGCGACGACGCACGCTCGTGAACCGGTAACGGCTGCCCTAACACTGTGCCTAGCCGGACCCAGTCGTCAGAAGTACTGAAGTCTGAGTGTGCCAGGTCTAAAGCTAGTAGATAACAAAAAAATAAGATTAGCTAAAACATCAATTTAACATAAAACATATTTCGGTAGGATGCACACACGCCGTTTCATAGGATAGAAAGTCATAAGATCAGAAAGTCGTAAGAAAATTTTAAAGAAAGAATATCATATAACAAACAATTATCGATCGATAATCCTAATGGATATCAAGCAAAAATACTCAAATTTTCTTAGACCGGATAAATATAATAAATTATTTTATTAACTTACGTGTTAAGTCCTTCAGCTTATCATAATGAAAAGAAAAGGCGCGTGATGTAAAGAAAAATATGACAAGATTGCTTAGAAGAATCACTGCTACTGGTCCATAGAAATAGGGTAACGCTGCCTGGTCCGCTAAAATAATGAAAATTTTTTAGAGAAGGTTACTGATTAAAGATAATAATGGACACAATATCGAATCGTTAAGTTGATACTGTTTTCATTAAATGTACAAATTGTACATATTCGTTTTTAATCAATAAGCTTGAACTTACTTTTGAACCAGCAGCCTTTAACTCCAAAATTAGGTTTAAGGTATGTACTAGGAACTGCGGGTGATAAATCCATAGTTACTGTGACTATGAGCAATATCACCGGTAGAAGAATAGCGTAAGCACAGTACCAAGTAAACCTTCTTCTCATACTCCTTCTACTAACTGAAGCGTTTATATACCTCCTGAAATTAAATTTCACGTTAAAGAACTCTGTCCGATATAAATATTGAAAACGTATTATTTATTAGGAAGAAACCATAACCTTACCTGACGTTCAGGTAAGTATCGAAACACATAACATTTAACCAGAAGAAACAGGACACAAAAGAAAACTGGATAAGGTAAGCTGAAAGAAAATTCAACAATTAGTAATAGTTTATACAAAACTTAATAAAATACCAAATAAATTGTATAACAAGGCCTCACCCATGATAGTGCAGGCTGGTTCTGGAAAGGCATGTCCAGCTAACTGAGTCGTGGCCAAGCAAGAGAACGCTATAGCCAAACAAACAGCGTGACAAGACAACGCTTTGCCATGAGTATCTCTTAATTCTGTTATGGATGTGTATACAAACGCAGTTGCTAAGAGAAATGGTACTGAGATAATGAGACCTGAAAAAAGTCATAATATATTTTTTATATTGAAATAATCGATAGAGAACAACATTACTTGTCACCCAATAAAGCGCATGAAATTTGTTTTCCCTAACTGAATATACAATAAAAAATGTTGCTTACTTACCAGTTGCATAAGCTATCAAAGTAGAAGACGATTTAGTCTCTCCCATTGGCGTTTTAAAACATACTAATGGGAGAGTCACTCCTGCTGGGTTTGACTCGTTCCAAAATGTTTCCATACAGAAATCTCTTGTTCCCAATAAAGGTGGTTGACTGAATGGTACGAAAAGTGAACCATTAAAAAGAAGGTAAAACTCGTCTTCGCTTTGTTTATCAGGTTCTAATTTAAACCTGAAATGGAATATTAAATAAATATTATGTTTAAATTATCATTCTAAAACATTAAGTAATAAACATACTGAAAATAAAGTCACCAGAATATTATCTAATACGATTTCACTCAATGACGTTAAAGCAAACATCAAAGACGAAACCGAACGTGTTGCTCCAATAGAAAATATTTCTACAATTATCTCTAAAAGTAATCAGTTACTTGAAAAGAACCTGTCGTAAGCGCAAGGGTTTCCCACGATGGTTTCGAATACGTTGCTTTCGTAGCTCCAGATGTGGGTGTCATTCGCTTTGTGGAAGATTGGTTGAAATGTTAACATGGAGCGGGAACACACCGCCTTGAATTTACCATCTTCAAATGACACCGAAAGGTTCTGCCCACTCGCGCAACACTTTGGTACAACCGGCAGTTGCTTCTTAACTTCTTCCTCCTGGTAACAAACAAAATAACTTAATTAATGACGGGCACTTGATGAAAATATCTGTTGAAAAAATTCGTTTATTTACCATAACTACAGTTTACGTAAGACTTACTTGATACTGGCTTGAAAATGATAAATAAGGTCTTTGTACTTATAATTTAAATGTATGTGCAGAAATCCTTGGGAAAATAAAAATTCTTTAAGGATACACTCTAACAAATGATTTGTCAACTCAACGTGCTTCTTTTACAAAACATCAAGGGTTTTTACTTTAACTTATAATGTTCTGACTCAGAACAGGAAAAGTAAATCTTTTAGCCAATTTTCAAAATGATTAAACAAACAAGGAATTGGGTCATCCCACAACAGCGGCAAATTAGGAGGTAAGGACAAGTTAATTTAGTTGTCATTTCGACAATGATAAATTGTGCGGATCATATGACAAGCCTAATCAGAATTCAAAACGAGTATTTGAACTTTGATGTATTCATGAAAGAAATTTGACTGCGGCTAGCTTACGCAAGGTTTTTGTTTAAAATTGGTCACGTAGCCGCCGAAAATCAAATCTGGTGCCTTGAGAGTAATGTCTCATTTCAACATTTCTAGACAGCTTAAGCGGCATATATAATGTTTAATGCAACATCCTCTTATTACTCATTACAATTTTAAGAAGAGAATACATAATATTGTAAAAGTGATTTCATTAAAAATTACCAATCCTTTCTGATCAAATTTTAAGCTCCTTCCCTCGTAGCCTTCGCTCACCGTGCAATATTTGAATGAAGTTTATTTAATACTCGCTGTCTTATCTACTCCGATATCTCAGATGCCATATGCCGATAGCGTTTTTTTTACATTGAATATCTTATGTGTTTTTTTTCTTAATAAGCGTACTTCAAAAGTAATGCGAAGTTGTCTTATGATAATTATTTCATAAGTTGATAATCCTATTGAAATTATCATCATTTCATTATACGATAACATTTACATCTATTTTTCTCTACAGTTTGATCTCCATTCCTTCCAAAATTTTCAATAAATTCAATGAAATAAAGTCAATTAAATGGGTTTATATTTAGGCTAAATCTATTCATCCGGTTACCGTACGAATCATTTTAAATATATCGTCCGGCTACTGTCCCTATGCGTCAAACATTTGAGGTTTTTCCAGGTGAGACGGTAAACTCGAACCACAAATAAAAAAAAAACAAAAAAATATATTTGTAATTTTTTTTTCAATCTCAAACAGTGTTTTGGTAATTAAAATAGTTATATAACGAAATGCAATCTCCTATAATAGCAAAATTTGCTTCTATGTTTCTACTGTTTCTACATATCAAACTAATACGCTCCTTTCACACCTCGCTAACCTATCGTGATGGTTGCTAATTGTATGGATATGTATATCTGTAGATCATACCTATCAAAAGTGGCATACATTGACGAATAATGATATATTATTCATCCGGTCACTGTAAGAATAGTCACTGCGTTATGTTTAGATGTCAAAAATTTTCTTGAAGCAAATATTTTAATATAAAATTGTGTGTGATCACAGCGCATTACGGTTCCATTAGATCCCAGTGATCCCACCGACGGCATCGCGTAAGTCACGCTTGTTACGGACGTGCCCGCGACTAGTAATGACACGGTGGCGTGGGGGCTGTGTTGTGACACACTAAACATTTTCCGGAAAACTAGTGAACGAATAAGTTTCGTCACTTTTGATACTTCATTAGAAGTTAAGCGAGGTCTCGGATCTTCCTATTTATTTATGGGTCCCTTTGAATCACAATGCTTATTCTAGACTTTTAACAAAGATCATTCAAAATGCATCCGAACTCTGCATTTAATTAAGAAAAGTGCATATATACCAGACTAACCTTTTGTCCAGCCCACAGTTATACCATCCTAGGCTTGCCAGGAATCTGTTAGAAATCTATAATATCTGCTGATAACCGAGAAGCTAGTAACTCAAAATTCATCAAACACTGCATTTAATTAAGCAACGGACAAACGTATTGTCGTCTTCAACTATAATCGTACTATCTCCATCTTCGTTTGCTTATGTTTCAGCCTTCAGAATAAAATCTTGTATGGTCGTTGTATTCGAAAAAAGTATTTACTTAACTGTGTCACGAACAGATCAGCATAAATTGATGTGAGTATTCAATTTAGCATCGTGTAAGGATGATATATAAAATAAATATGATCAAAGATTTGTATTATACTAGACCTTCAGACGTTTTTTTAGAATATCGTAGGTTCTTATGTAGTCACAAGATTTCCAGTATTTTTATTTTCGTCAACGGTTAATCCACTGAGAATACTTCTTAAAGGAAATCAGAAAATATTTGGTGCTTCACACTAGTTCCAACATCAAAAAATATTCTTGGAAATGTTTTCATTTTTACCTTTTAGTTTCATGATCATTCGACTTTGAAATGTATAATCCCATTCCGTCAGTCTTTTTCGATTGAACCGTGTTCTTATTTATGTAATGTTATTAGAAAAGTCGTGATTTCGTGAGTAACAAGAACCGAACGAATCCGTGATGGTGGTTTCATATTTACATTCAGAATTTGTGCAACGGGAATGTTTAAGATACTGAAGTGTTACTTGGGAAAATATCAAACAAAGCTTGTGGTATTTAAATGGTTGTTATTCTACAATTATTCAAATTCAATTGAAAATAAAGGTTAAAAGTAAGGCTATAAAAAATAGTAAGTTTTTAAAATAACAATGACCTTAATAAAATAGCTGTGTAATTTACGATATTTCTTACATTGTTTCATTATAGGAGGCACTTTCGTTCGGAAATAGCTGAGGCCGGTGAAATTCCGAGGCCAACCACGCCACCGTCCACTTCTGAAACACAATCGCGACAGGAAACCCTACGAATATTCAGTTTTACCTTGAAACTTTGAGCATTTTCGCAATTATGGTTATTTTAGAAACCACCCAGCAGGTAAGCACGTAATTTGCAACCCTCTCGAGGCTTTCCATTTTTTCACTTTTTTCTTTGTGAGCGTGTGTTTTCTACGCCACAATGTCATTTACTACAGGCAGTAGAGTCATAAGTCGTGTATAACATTATATGCGACTGTTAACATGAACTCTTCTTAGTAGTAGGTATTCCCTAGTAAGCCTCTATAATCAACCTTGCAATACGCCAGTGTATTACTTTTTAACAACTTTACTACAGTTATAAAAAATAGAATGCATGGTGGCTTTGTGTAAAAGATGGTCTATATTAAATAAGTTATTACCAATCTGCTAACTTTTGCTTTCCAGTAAACAGCCCGCTCGATTGCTTGTTTCAATGTCGAATTACAATATTATAAAAATGAAAATTTGATTTTACGCACAACCTTTCGATCATATCATGAATAATAGCAGTGCTTCTCCATTTTATGACACATGAATTTAACATAGCTAATACGTGAGCGTTTGAATTCCACGTTGCACCGTAAATGCAATGAGCCACCGCTGCATGTTTTCCACATTTTTTGTAGTGGACTACTTTATATTCCTCAGAAATGACGCTTGCTTACAAAGTCGCTCCGTGCTCGTAAAATGTACTGTTTCTGGAATCCCTCGGTTTTGTGCTCTGACAAGCATTCGAATTAAGGCACTTTTTATATTCTCTATTGTAATAGTTATGGCCAGGTGTTACAATATACTTTGTTTAGTTGGCTAACATTCATAATGCGAATATAAACATTTGTTTTAAAACCATGAAATTTTGGTACGTCATACATTGGAAGTTTCTGTAAAAATAAAATTCAAACAACAATAATTGTGTAATTCTTAGAAGTATTTGTAATAAATACTATGATAAATAATTACAGTTCCCTGCATAATACGAGAACATGTTAAAGTAGGTAAAAATCAGCTGTTTAGCTTGCCCTATCCGTCGCAAACGGCGACTAAAGAATATAGGATTGTAATGAGTTCCAAATGTGAGGCGATGAGCTAGGAACTTGTAACTCAATTCGATTATCATGTATGAAACATGAAATGATAGCCTTAACTCGATTTGGTTGAGAAAGGAATATAGACGTGTATTACTTATACATATGTTACCTACGTATTGTGAGTCGAACACTGTCAAACATTACTTATGATCAAGAAATATCACGGGCAAAGCGTATTACAATTCCAATCACGTT
>DWFC01000381.1:0-11189 GCA_018247075.1 Hasora chromus | reverse complement strand
CGATATCGAACGTGAAGAGTGAAAACTCGTACTCAGCACATTGATCGCTCTTTTTTAGCCTTCTACTAATCGTCGTTTACCATAGCAATAAAGCTATAGGTACATCACGAATAATGGTGAAAAACGCATCCCATTGCCGTGGTCATAAAAGCTGAAGTCAGCATTCGGCATCTGGGCTATGAAATGCCTCACGAAAAAGTTGTCCCTGGCGATTTATTTATTTTTTACATTTTACTTGCTGTCGAAGTATTTTAATTTTATGATAAAATGTTTCTCAAAATTTACAACATATTCGGTGGCACCAATGATAATCAGGGGAAAGAGTACTTGTCGTTTGTGTACATTTGGCAGCAGTGGTCAGTTATCATGCTTGTAAAATGTTTATAGAAGCCTATGATGTTTATGTGCCAGAAGGTTTGTATTTCTGTTTTGTCGTCTGGCTAAGATAGGCTAAAAAAGAACCAGGAATGTAAAAGTATATAAACCACTATGTGTATTATTAATAGTATATACAATTTTCTCACAATCACAAGCAGCTCAATAGTAACTACGGATAGGTAAATGACTAATGATTACACAGACAATTTCAGCAGATAATTCGGAAGTGGTCTCTTTTGGTTGATTTTATTTACGATTGTTTGCAGGGTACATTTTTTAACTTCAATAAATGAACATTTGCTCGATTTAGATGATGGATATTAAGGGTGTCTATATTTAAATCTAGGCTACAAAATGTTCCAATAAACAAGTTTGTAAACAAAAGCATTTGATGGCAATTCAGCTTGTGTGTCCCGTCGGGATTGGTTGTGGCATTGGCGGCGGCATTCGACAATAATACACTTTAATTTGTTATTTTACACTGACAATGCTCTTTTAAAGAGATTTAATTATATTTCACAAGATTTTATTTCTACGTTACAATATTCCATAATTGCTGTAACCACAAAACAAAGGAAAATTATTTTTTTTAGCACAAATTAAAAACATGCAGCCTTCGTATATTACCTAACATTTGATTGCTACCTAAGTAGTAGGTAATTTGAAGGACAGTCAACGGCTTCACAGCCAATCTATTGTTCACCAAGTAGAAGGTAAAGAAGAGATATGCAGCACGCAAAGAGCTGACATGGGAGTATGGTGGTGCACCCATTACGGTGCAATGAACACACGCCGGCCAATAACCCGTTGACTGCTTCGCCCGCATTGTTCAACACGTGAGACTGCATACTGCGAAGAATTACGCATAAAAGCCTTCTTATAAAAAAAATGATATGTATTTAACCTGGTTGGCCAGGCTTATTTCATGTTAATATTTTTTATAAGGCAATATTAAATCATACAATATTATTATTATTAGGCAATATTATTATCTAATATTAAATTATGAGAAAGGGATATGAAAAAGTGTTATAAGCTTATTTATTATCGAAATCTATATAGCTATGATAGCTAAGCTTTGCTACTCACTAGTTGCATCCTATAACAAACTTTTTATGTTGTTGTTAAAACACCTCATATATATTTGCAATATTTGCAAGATCCGCACGATACTTACTGACCGTTCAAAATAAAAATGATAGTAAAGTAGTAAGAGTAGTTGGGTGTTTTTCATTTGCGTTCAAATGCTAGCAATGTAATTGTCTCGGAGAAATTCTTGAAATAACCCAGCTATGCATGGTGGTAAGTTGTCACATCGAAATTTTAAAATGTTTCGGATTGAATTCTTCGTCAATATCAGAAAGAGTGTAATTATTTTAAAATAGCTGGAGCCGAGCAGCATCAACGTCAAGTAAAAACACTATAAATTTCACAAATAATTTGTTGTATTTGGTTAAAAATATCTTGTCGGTTTCCATTGGTTAACGGCACTGGATCTCCAAATCGCAAATCGCTAGTACTCTTGGTTGAATATTTTTTGTGTTTAAGGCACCAAACAGGTCATTACAATTTGTCTGACTGATTAAATATAACATTGTAATAGTTATCTTTACAACTTACATAAAAATCAGACATTTAAAAATAAATTAAGTATATTTTTTTCTGTAGAACTTTAAAGCGTTTGACAAAAGTTCTAGCTTATGGAAAGCGTCAGAAACTTTCAGTAAAATTGTACAAAATATGTATATCCTCACTTTCTCGAGAAATATAAGTTGATCACAGATAAACACACATTAATTAGTCGAAGTTTTTAAACGAAATAAAATCATTTGTTGTCAGTTGTCAGTATTAAAAGCTCTACCTACCTTGGCTTAGCTAATTTGATTCTACATTTTAAAATTGTTAACAAATTGTATATATTTAAGTAATAATTTTGTAATTATTGTAATAATTAATTTAAGTAACGGTTGCAATAACATATTCATTATTAGAATAGGTCATGAAAATCTTGTCTTTATACTCTACAGAAATCTTAATATAAGCGAAGCTTATTGATCTTATGACCATGAAAAACCTGCATTTCTATTCTACATATGATAATTGAAATAACAAGATGAAAATGGCTGCAAGTAATTTTGTAATTTGATTCTGTCAACCCGTGCAACATGCCGCCATACATAATTGTGCTGCGAAGCACCTGTGTTAACAGTGGTGTATGCTAGCGCTCGGGGTGTGGGCGGTTGGTGGTACACAATGGCGTAGTAGGTACAATATATAGCTGTTTTTCAGAGACACCAAAGGCTCGAAGAGTACTCGTTTAATATTGAGGTATTCTTACCTTCAATGCTTGCCATTCATTAACTATCATCAACGCTGGTTAAATATATTAAGGCGAACAAATCATTGTTATCACAATGAATATGTGGAATTGTGCGAGTATAAGGATATAGTCACCATCCTACAAAACATCCTTACTGGTCTAGGTATTCATGTGTGAATAAAGCAGCAACGAATGTGTCATCAAATAGCATTGCTCATGTCGAGAAATTACGTATGATTAACCGAGCGCTTTGATTAAAGTGCTCGTGTTAGCATAACACTAAACAAGAAAGAAATGGTTATAGTTGGAGGTAGCGGTAATGACGAGTCGTGAAGTGGGTGGGTGGTAGTGGCAGGCTGAAATGTTCAAGTCTCCACTGACAGTTGTCGAGCGGCCGCGGGTCGGTCACTATCGCGTTTCCCGCGTGAAAATCGCTTTCCCCGCGGTCGCGGTGCGGCGGAGCACGTGAACGCAGTGTCCCGTCGACCGCTCGCGTGACACGCCGCGCTCCTCGCGCCGCAAACCGCACGTCCACCCCTCTCATCCTGCAGGACTGGCGTACGAACCCGACGCCCGCCCGCGCCACACTGCGCCCGCCCGAACCGATCTCGTGCGCGCTCTCCCGAACATTCCAATTTCGAAAAGTAAACTTTTTTAATAATAGATAAGCACGTGACATTCATTGGTAATTACTGGAGCTGCCTCATTTACCGGAACGGTGGAGAGCGCGATGCGGTCAAAGGCAGTAGCTAGGCGGCTTCATGCGCAAGGTGAGTGTTACTGGCAACTTTATTAATAGCTACCGAACAAAGTTGTCCTGAAACTTGTTACATGTAAGGCGGGTGTCGAACTTGTTTATGTGGATGCCTTCAGGGATGCGCAGTAGGTACAGAAGATAAGGACAGTGTGATGCGCTGAGCGCGGGCTGCTATTGGCCGACGCCTCCCCCGCCTGACAAGATAGCAAGGGACATCCTCCGCTTACTGCTTCGCCAATTTGCACCGTATCCCTAGGCAACACAGTATATTTTTAGTCGCGGGATTGTTAGGAGGGACGCTCCCTCTATTGTCACTTGTCATTGGATGCTCACGGAGGCTTTTCTTTATTTATTTACATTGTGTATGTATGTAATTGTCGCATGCTACCGATTTGTTTATCTCTTATTTATAGAAATGTACCTATTTATTCATAATGCTTTAGATATCAATTAATTGAAAACAATGTATTCATTTATGAAGTAAGTTGATATTTGTTTACATTTACCTAATTCGCTTATAATTTTATTAATTCACACGTAGGTACTTTCATTTTCCATTTTATCAGTAATTAATTTAGAAGGGTTACATATACATTACCTACTTGTTATAATGTGATGTTACCTATACACATATATAAATATTGAGTCTATTTACAAATTACTAGTTACAAAATAACATATTAGAGTCTTTGTTCGTTTTGCATCATCATAGCTATGGTCAAAGGAAATTTGAAAGTTTTCTAATCTAGCGGGCGTAGATATGGACTTCACCCAATGCAATCAATTACACTACACTACCATGTAAAGTATATTTATTGATTTTAATTGATGAATTAAGAAAAACAAGTCTCATTTGTGTATGGTAATGCAATGTAAATGCTAAGGTTATTTACAAGTTTTCCGTACAAGCAAGCGATATCAGCTAGACAGCTATTTCCCAAACATCGGTTGCACAACCATCGTTTTATGGTGCGATTTATAGCAGCTGCTACGCCGTAGGAACTCAAGTACTTGTACTGAGATGTTAGTAGGAAAAAGGTAGATTGTGTCGGTAATATTATATTGACCTATCTATAAATAATCTATGAGAGCGTTCATTGGAATAAATTGTACGTTTAGTTTCTATGATAAAATATTACAATTTAGAATGTTTTTCTTCCTAAAATTAGGCATCTGTTCGCCGTAGACACAACATTACATTCCAAATATGTAGGTGCACATTTCACATTAATTATAATATTTATCTCGTAGCGGGAAGGGAACCCATAATTTTTTAGAGCGGTTTATCTACAACTCTTCCAAATATGTGGCTATATTTAACAATAGGTGTATGTTAAATTGAGAACGCTACATATTCCAATGTTTACATTGATACAGGCGTCCATATCTGCTCGTTTTATCGTATGTCATTAAACTGGAACATGATTGTGTATGCACTTGTTGCGAAATATCAATACGTTTTACATATTTGTGATTATTTACTTTTAAGTTTAATATCATCTAAATAGAATATCTTCTTGTAAATAACGCATAGACAATATCTGTTTAATATAAACATTTTAGATGACTAAAAGTTAAACATGAAACACTCAGTTATAAAATATTGAACAAAAAATATTAAAAGATAAGTATAAGAACAAGTATGTACAAATGGAACTCACAGCCTAACATTTCAAAGTCTGTAGTTTTCTCCGATTTTTTTTGCTGTGTCTTACAATCTGTATGAAAAAAGGGTCTGTTTTAGGTTCATCTTTCTGTCATCGCATTCAGATTTTATTTAAAGTTTGTAATAAAGATGTTCTTAAGTCTGATAGCCATCTGTGAGCATTCCCAGTAATTGTTTGTTATTACCTACTAAGCTAGTACCAAGTAGTTAACAACGAGAGCACATAAACGTAGGTGAAAAACATTGATGAAATTCTTAGAGCTCACGATAAAAGTCAAAGTTAACAAAGTGTTTTTTTTTGTATGAACTTATCGATAAACAATTTCGGCATCGTTCGACACCTAGCCACGTTTTATGCCCCCCATAAACGTGCCCGACAACCATCTCATCCCAGTGTTGCGAAATTCGATTCCTAAACGGCGTCCTTTGTGTTGTGCAACTGATCGGCTCCAAAGGCCCTATTTCCTTTTTTAAGAATATAAAAGTAATGGCCGTTGCTACGTAAATTTAAGTCAATTTGTTAAGCGTTTTAAGATCTATATAAAGAGCCATACATCTAGAAGTATCACCTGAAAACAATATTTAGTTCAGATCTCCGGTAACTACATGAACAGTCCGCATCCACCGGACCGTGGCGCTGTCATCCTGCCGTCATAAATAACCTGCACAATATTCAATAAGCTCGGGGTTTATTCCTCCAGGAATAGTAGTCGTAAAGTTCGCAGACATACATAAGGACGGATCCTCGAATCACAATAACGCTGGAACTCAGCAGAATCCATAATCTTATTTTTGTACCGCACCGCGAAGCGTGAATTTCGCAATTACGAGAGCTACTATTACTACATACAAATGTCATCTTAAAACTATAGAGAGTAGAGGCCAGTATCGCATGCCCGGGGCCTCTCAAAATAAACACTTCTTGTCTGTACACGTGCGAATGTGGACTTTATCTCGGAGACGGAGTTACCTAGCAGGAGCGGCCAGGTGGCGCGTGAAAGCGGACTCTTTGCGGAGGGAAGAGAGCAGATTATGCGACGCAGATGTCGCACGGCGACATCCATTGTGTTCCCTCCTATAATTTTATCGAAGCTGATTTACGATCGATTGTTCGGCCGGTGGATAGTCAGCGAGGCGTAGTGTGCGTGCGTGCGCGCATGTGTGCGCCGTGCGTGCTTCCACCGCCGTCGTAACTTACCTGCAGATGGCGCTCGGATGTGAGGAGCTCGCTCACCACACAACGCCCTCGTAAATTAAGAAACGTCGTCTCGAACCGTGTTCTTTTCAGCTTTATTTTATGCATCGCAGAGAAATTACGGGCCGTGCTTGCCTTCACTTTGAAAATTCAAGTCCTCTTTTGTTACGACCTGCTGTTGCGGCTAAAGCTCACGATTGGCAGATGTTTATATTAAGCAAGCCTCCGCTAATGCCGAGATAAAACGCCTTCGATAAAACAAGTCATAGGTGTTTCGCAGGGAAATTGTTTTCCGGCACAATTAAGATTGAGTTTCTATGGCCAATGGGCCCTTGTTAGCCGCTGTTTACTTCAATCAATGGCGCGTAAAATATGAGAAATTACGAGGAAACCATAACATTTACATCGTTAAAGTTTTGACAGAATTTTCTAAACATACTGCATTGAAATTTCTACATGTTAGCTAACCATAATGGGTTGTAGTTGATGACTTTCATTTATGAGAATTAACGTGACTCGTCGACAGAAATTGTGCAATTTGTGACGACGGTAAATTTTGCTAAAAAAATCCAAATATTTGGGTTGGAATTTAAAAAGCATCTTAACTATAATTATGGGCCAAGACAACTATTAGGCTACACAAACTTTCCGGGTCGGAATCTGGGCGAAGGCGAGCTATAATTAAAGGCGAGTCAAGGAAATGAGGTCGGCCTCACGGGGCTTCAGTAGCGGAGCCTTTCAATTACATAACCCAAAGGGAATGTGTTTGCGCTCTGTAAACGGAGAAATATTCTGTCTTATTAAGTTTCAACAAGATTTTTTGGTGATGTCTGTATGTAATATTAAAAATAAATATTATCAGAGAATATATTTATCTGATTAGGTATAATCAAATGATTTACTCAGAATTTTATCTTTTAAAACTCACCAGAAAATTTTTAAACTTTCAGTGTCGTCTAAACAAAATTCTTACTGCTGACACTAAAGCTAAAAACGTTATATTTGCAGTTCGTATAATTTAGACCAATTTAAAAAAAATATCGCTCCTTAGTAAAGCCCAAACATGGAGGCACTGCAGTGAGACTCCAATTGTATTCGTTCAATTATCCTATCACACATAATTTACTTTTAAAATGTACACAAAGAAAAAAGAATTTGTGACTGATTTGTAAGGGTAAACAAAATTTAACATTTTATGAGATATTTTGGAAGTAAGTCTACTTTTTATGAAAATAAGCTGTAATATCGATTCAAAACTAGCAGTAGTAGTAGTCAGTTTGAGTATATATCACTATTGCATAGGCATGTATGTAGGGCAGGTAATAACTAGGTGATCTCAGCGAGATAGCCTTATCTGTGACTCACTGGCCATGTTTCATGTCCGCATCGCATAACGATAACTTGATGTATGGAAAGCATACAATGCTTTGCTTGCGAGCGAAGTAGAGGTAACCAATAAGCATATACCTAGATAAAGAAGTAGATAGTATAATTCCATAAATATTTTAGGCCTGACTCTTCACTACATTATAACATTTTCTCAGATTGGAAACAAAGAAACGCGTTAAATAAAAATAATAGGTAAATTAGATATCTACTTCATCTTTGATCCTATAATTAAATTACATTTGTATTTACGTTACTTTAATATTTGTAATGCAAATGTTATTTCAATGCGGTTTGAAAGAAGATGCTGTGACAAAGTTAGGGAAAGGAATACTGGCTGGCTTCGTCACGTTAAAATGAAAAATCATAGCGAAATGACTACAATACTACGAAGATCCTACAAAGTCAAGTTTTCTAATGTCATAAAATGATTAGAAATATGCGAAACCCACGAGCGATCAAAAGATTAATTAAATAAATAAATTAATGAATTTTATATAATTATGAAAAATTAATTCATGAATTTGGATGTGGCACGTGAGGTTTGTCAGAATCGTAGCAAGTGGGGATCAATTGTCTCTGCTTACCCCAATGGAAAACAGGCGTGAATGTATGTGTGTATAAAAGTAAAAAGGAACAAGCAAAAAAATCCTTAGTCCTAGGTATTCTTAGTCTCATGCTATAACTGTCATTTATTCATTGGGCTCGTTAAATACCAAGGCTAATATCGCGTGAATTAAGTTAATTAAAAGACAAATTACTTGCCATTACTGTAGTACCCACTATTGCGCATTAAAAATAAACAGCCTGTAGGCAACAATGAGATATTACTTAAGATAGTACTAGCTGGCGTGCCCCCTCCCCCCTCCCTTTCTAAACCCGGCACTGGACATTTTTTTAAGTAGTCTATCCTGTGTCCTGTACTTCTAAATGTTTATCTATCAAGTTTCATGAAAATCAGTTCATTCGTTTAAGAGTTATAGAATAACATACATACACATATACATACATACTTACATACAGAAAACAATTTTAAAAATCATCAATTCAGTTTCAGTATCACGTATAGAGCCCATTAACACGATATCTCTGAAAATAAAGTAATTTACTCCATAACCAACCCTTACATTTTTACTATTAGTATTGATGATGTTATTGTTTTGTTATATATTAATGTTTTTGATATCGTACAAACAGTAACTTATATTTTTAATGATTAGATTTTGTTGTCATTTATGTTATCCTTACAATCACAGATCATACGTATTTTCATTCATTCTTTCGCCTACAACGCATACATTGGGAAACAGGTAGAACATGAAAAGTCACTAGTGCTATGTAAAGTTGTAATCGTGTTATTTGCATCATGAATAGGTACTAACTACTACGTAGTACGTATAACTTATGATGTCGCCTGATGTGTCCTCTCCTATGTAGACTATAGAATGAAATTTAACATGATAAATAATGAACACGGACTCTTACTATCGATGGTTTCTAAAAATCTCGCGCAATCGGCATCGGCATTTTCACCACAGTATGTTACCTGCTTAATATGTATTTGTTCATTTTGCTGAATAGTAACAAACTGTGACAGAAATCTTTATTTACAAAGAACTCGGACAGCCACTTTTCACAAGTCTCTTTTGAGTTCAACTTTACACCACCAAGGGCGTTCGCCATGGTCAGGAACAGGTGGTAATCTCTTGGCGCTATGTCTGGACTATATGGTGGATGCGATATACCCTCCCATCCGAGCTCCCGTAGCTTCTGATGAGTTATCAACGAAGTGTGTGGTTTGGCGTTGTCCTGGTGGAACACTACACCCTTCCTGTTAGCCAATTCTGGACGCTTCTGGTCGATCACCTGCTCCAAGCGGTCCAGTTATTCGCATTTCATTTCATTCGCAACAAGCTTTTTTTTATATCCAGCCTTCTGCAGATGGTTTAACTCGATGTGTTCCATGATTTCATTGGTATTCGTCGTCACAGGTCTTCCTCCGGCTGGCTTATCCATAGTGTCGTTTTCACCTACTCTGAATCGTCGAAATCATTCCTCCGCGGTTCGAAATGATATGATGAGTGTTATCCCCCAAAACACCATTAATCTCACGGAACGTTTCTCTTGCAGATTTGGCTTTAACGAAAGAAAACTTTAAAATAGCACGAATTTCGGCGTTAGTAAACTCCCATGTTTACACGTCTATAACTGTTGAACGCAATATCCAAACTAATTATGCATAGCGTTGTTTTCACATGACTTTCGAATGATCAAGACCTTTCAAATGATGTATAGTATTGCCAAATATGAGCTCTGTAGCGCTTTGTACAATTCAAGAGACAGGGCGGAAGGGAGATATTTGACAACCTATATATTGCAATGCGATAATTCAGAGTTGTGACCTTTTCGAAATTATTTCTGTATACGCCATAATATTTTTCTTACAATAATAAATAAAACAGGTCATCATGGTTTCATTGCAACGGCATCAACATGCCTTATATTGTACATGTGTGTAAAGTTTATTTAAAAAAGTTTAGTTAAAAAATATATTAGCATTCTGCACTTCTTCTCTATATCAACTATAAGTGTGCGAAATTTCATACTCCTCCGTCCGCTCAATTGTCGTAAAAAGGGGTAGGTATAATGTTTTTGCTTCACGTATTAATATACAGATTACTAATACTAATAAAACAGATGCTTTTTAACTTGTACGTTTTAAAATTTACTATAAATATGGATTAACAATTTTCACTCGCTTCGGTGCTACGACCTGATTGCTACGAATGCTACGAGTTCAAGTACTAGTTTTCTAGTTAGGTAGCGTTTTTATTTTCTTCTGTATTGTAACCTGAACGTTACTAATAAACTAAGAATTCAACAAATAGAGAAAGTGTATTTCGATCACAGATATTTACAAATTTTAGTACACTTCTATGTTGTATATGCATGTACGCTGAAGGACGTCGAAACCATCTTCGAACAAAGCAGATCCGGGCTACTTGGAAATACATTCGTATTATACCTATGAGATATATGTATATAATAGGTTAAGAACATTTCAGCAGACTCCAGTGATTTTTATGACATGATCTGACATGTCTTGATAGGTGTTGGTGCTGGGCTGCTTCTGCTAGCTTTTTAAACGTAGGAAACGCCGAAATAAAATACCTTTTTGTAATGTATTCCATAACTCTGCAGCGTGAAGCCATAGCTCCCATTCTTCTTCTCCACTATGATGGTGCGTCGGCGCCAGTCCTCCTCGGCCTTACCAGGCCTCTCCGACTTTATAGACTCCCGGATCTGCGGTCGATTATATGTGAAATGTATAAGGTGCTTGCACGTCAAGTGCTACGTAAGGCGTACCTTAATGGAGCGAACATAATTTATAACGATTACGTTATTATTATAACATCTTCAGTAACCTAAATTCTATAAAGGCTTCAACGTCATAAGGGGAGTTATACACTAAAAAATAACAATAACA
>DWFC01000380.1:0-11200 GCA_018247075.1 Hasora chromus | reverse complement strand
TTTTTAAGTTGAACCAAAAGCTACCAAATAGCGAAAACCGCATCAAAATCTGTCCAGTAGATTTTACGTGATGCTCGGACAAATAGACAAACAGACAAGAAATTAAAAAAAAAAAATTGTGTTCAGATGCGTCACCCTAACAAAACCCTCTTGATTTATTTAAATATCTTCAATGTACAGGCACTTTTACAATTTTATAATCGTATAGATGTATTTTATTTTCATACATTTTTACTACATTTAATATTCACGAAACTTTCAGTATGCTTTAACGAAATTGACAAAGCAGATTTCAATGTGAGCTAAATTGACCATCAGATCAGTTGTCACTATCGACCTACAAGATTCTTAACGCTACTTGCCTCTGATATTGATAGCTCGTTACGTGGACGATCAGCCAGCGGAACCATACAAACAGCTGTCTAGTTCCGCCATGCGACATACAATAAACTGTATACTGTATTTAGAACTAGTTTACCCGTGAATTTGTCTGCCTGGAGTTTAATAAAATGGTATTTTATAACAAAGGCCTTTAATTTTTTGGAGAAAATTTTGCAAAAATGACTAGCCTTTAAAAATCCTGTAATAATTAGTTAGTTAGTTAGTAACTTTTAACGTTAGTTAGTTAGTAAGTTAGTTAGTAACTTTGTTTTTTCAAATTTTACCATTAGTCTTTATACTTTCCTTCAAATTATGTATTACTTTTGCTATTGTGATTTAAACATGATTTTTTTATTTATTTCCTACTAATTTTTCCTTTTTGTAATGCCAAAGATAGCAAACTCGTTGATATATATTAATCCTTTTTTCTGTCGCACCTTAATATTACGGAACAGTGGTCTGAAAGAGCGGACACCGAGCCCATTGAAGCGCGACAAACTGTTGACGACAGCTGAATAACGGGCGTGGGACTCGGAAGCGAACTCAACTCGTGCACTATTGATAGATGGAATCGAGAGGTGGAGGTGGGCCGGTGGTTGACGATCCGCGATAGCTATTTCGTCCCGCGCGCACGTTGCACGCCGATCGCTACGGATCGCGCCGAATTTTTTTTTGGTTTTTGCTAAGTGGTCGGTCAGTGTTGAAACTTGACACTCCTTGGATTTTTTTAAAGAAAATTAGGCGGTAGCGTCAAGTTTGTGCCCGCGAGTTTTGTGTTTCTGTAAGTTTTTAATGGGATTTTTAATTTATATTTTGATTTTCCTTATGCGTAGTTGTGAAAATGTAAGATTTTTCCTATAACATAAAGGCAAGGTTTTATGTTGTTTTTTATGATAAGCTACTAGCCACTAGGCATTGTTTTTTAGTGTCAACATGTTTCTGAATAAGAATAATGTAAGTGCAATTATGTGTTTTCCGCGATTAGGAGACATCCTACATAGATAAACACGAATAGCAATCATCGCCCGCTAAATATGTTTTAATAGTCTTAGATGACAAAGAACTATATGATGACGATAAAACATTTTCTGTTGGTTAATATAATTTAATATTTAAAATTTAAATAAAGAAAAAGTAAAAAAATAAAAAATCTAAATGTCGAATATAGTTTATACTATTTTTTTTTATTGATAACTATTTTTTTTTTCTGTGATACTTCATTAGATTCTTAACTGCAATACAAAGACCTTAAACCAATCCTGTTACTGATCACGTTGATTAAGTAGAATCATCTTCTAAGTTTTGATAAGCTGTACAGTACACGAGCATCTGCTATAATTAAAAAGTATACATTTCTTAACAATAAATATTCTTGCACTTATCCGGGTAAACTGCATGAAATTAGATTCGTGGAACTGCACCTCGTTTGACCTTTTCAAAGAAAAACTACAATAGATTTAGAACCGGTTCAACGATTCCATTATCGATGACCTATTGGTATATTCGTATGTGGTTATTATTTCTGCAATTCGGTTTGGTTGATTGTTAACGGTGATAAATAAATTAGCAATATATAAGACGATTTCTGTATAATTGATAATAAAGATCATTTCTGTTCAATATTGCTAGCAATATATTATATTCTTATTTTGGACATCATTGATTGTTACTTCTTAATAAAAAGTCTTGAAAATAAGACAATTTCGTTTGTAGCTATGATATTTGTTTTCCGTTAAAGTATTTGAAATGCCGTCCACCCCGTAATAACACATATGTATTCGCGTTCTAACATGATTCCTATTAATTGCATTATTTTTTCACTCTGAGATCACTTCTTCTGTGATCTTAAAATAACCCGTTATTCAGCTCAGCCTGCTGCATTATCCAATTAAATAAATATAATTTCATCTACGTATCCAACAGAAACTGGATAAACTTTACTTCATTAACTCTTACACTTAAAAAATAATTAGCGTTAATTATAACCCGCATATCGGGTATAATTTATTCGAGAATATATGCAAACTATTAACCTCGTCTGAATAATTGTGAAACTATTTGTTGCCATGCATCTGAGCTATTATTTAGGTTTTAAAGTTATTTAATATCTTTGCTGTTTATTAAAATTTGCTGTTTTTAATTTAAGTTTTTTTTATGTAAACAACTATGTTTTGTTTATTTACTAGTAATTGTACGAAAACAAGAATAATACAAAAATCCTTATAGTACCTAGTATCCTATTATTGTACTTATAGGCAAAGTACATAGTACAAGTCAAGTAGCAAGCTCACATAGACTTACTTTGAAGCCAAACCCCCTCTCACTCGCTTCTACACCGAGTGCTTACTTGTGAAAAAATAAACCGGCCTGCGTGCTAATTGTCCACTACTAAGAACCATCTCCTTAAGACTAGCAAGGTTATGTGCTACTACGTAGCATGTGTGTTCCAGGACTTACTTCATTTCTATATCATAACCGACATCGAGGTTCCTTGTAATTGAAAACAATGCCCTCTTCAAATACAGTAACGAAAATGCCATTCTAAGCGTTAATATCACGTTAAAGCTTATGCAA
The DNA here is from genome assembly GCA_018247075.1 of Hasora chromus. Taxonomy (NCBI): domain Eukaryota; kingdom Metazoa; phylum Arthropoda; class Insecta; order Lepidoptera; family Hesperiidae; genus Hasora; species Hasora chromus. The sequence goes on along the minus strand of DWFC01000380.1, from coordinate 8,245 downwards.
AGTTTGCGGATCAGTTTTGTTAAGAAAGTTGATGTTGATGATTGTTGATCAAAGATTATTCCTAAAGTGGAATATCAGTTCCAAAAATGACCTATTGCTCTTTAGTCAAAGGGAAGTTAAACATAACTTTACCCCAAAAAAAACCACAATAATCGGAAAATACTGTAAACGTACCAAGAATATTGCTATATTGCATTTAATCTTGCACAGGAAAATCATACAACGATTCAAAACGTGTTTTTTATGAATATTAACTACGCCAGATAGATCTGATTGTATGCAGAGAAAACATATGGGACATACCCGTATTGGTCAATCGAATTATATTAACAGATGTTTTAGAACTATGTTACTGGTCGACCTACAGTCACAATTTTATCTCTGTAATTTTATAGAGTTGTTGGCCCTTCAAAGTATTTTGTGAAAATGCAGTTCAGTTCCATTATGCATACTGACAGGATGAAAAATTAAGGTTGAACGTGTTATAATCTGAAAATAATCGAGCACAATAAAACTCTAGTGTAATTAAAATTTGATGCTAATGGTCACTTCTAAATGTCAGTGTTCTTTAACTTCGAAACCACGATAATGGGTCTATAAAATACATATTTTAAACCAATAATTGATTATTTATTTCTTATTACATGCAGAGCTTGCCAAACGTCTTAAATTAGGCATATTTTTAGGGTTTAAAGTTTTACGTTAGGCTAGTTCTCATACATAAACAATTAAGTCAATTAAAAATAAACTGAAAACTCCTATTTGAAAGTTAAATTGCCGTTTTTTCTTGATACAAAAGCGTTATCGTAATATAGGGCACAGATGTCTCAAGCGAGGCCACGTCGACTTGAGAACCCAAGTAGATTAGTTAGACTATAGTTGATAACAATTGACCTACACGTATAAGCTTTAAAAGTCCTTTATCTATTGATGCTGACGGCATACAACACACCTGGCAGAATGAGCTAGTTTTTCTTGTAACCGTTACATAATACAAATTATGAACTAGTTGCACCTTGTGTTATTTTCGAAGCGGGTCTAAGGTCTAATTGCCTTAATCAATGGTAATTTGTATCTGTATTGAGAGCAACCTTGTCCCTGTTATCTATTTAAGAAACTGTGAGGATTTTTTTGTACTTAAAAAAAAATATATGTAAGGCCATGATAAAAAAATATCCCAAGAGCAAACAGTATATTTTCATATAACATAATCGAACTCTTTTATTTAAAAAATAATTCTACATACAAATACTAAAAACATATCCCCTCTCATCTCATACCTGATTAGGCTCATATACCTCTCAAGTACTTATATATTTACATATAGGTTCACGACACTCAACAAACGATCCATAATACAAACAAAAAACCGCCGTTGGCACCAAACGAACGCGCCAATACGTTGAACCCGCGCCGAGGCTTTTACTAAAGTTTTTGTTCCTTTCAGTCGACAAGCCAGCGAAACCAGTTGTCCAATCTACGATCAATAAATCTTCATCCGCGACCAATTTAAGCCACACCTCAGGAGGCACCTCCAGGACGAACTCCAAGGACAGTTTGCATGAGGATAACGTGAGCCAGAGCTCCGTAGGTGGTGGAATAAAGGACAAGCTGGCGGCTCTATTTAATAGGGAGCAGACGATAAGCGAGACGACGATAGCGAATAGAGCGAAACAGGAGAAGAACAAAGAGATGGAGATGCTCCAGAACAGATTTCATTATAAGGTTGGTGGTTTTATATTATTTTGGCTTGTAAGTGGGTCAAATTTTGTCGGCTTGCATCGCGGATGCATGCACACACAAACAGTAATAACAAAGACAAACAAAAGAAAGCACATTTATTTCAAAATCTAAACAAAAGGTGGTCTTATCGCGATAAAATATCTTGTAATGTTACATTTTTTATTAATTGTATGCCATCGTTTTTAACAAAACCGACCTTGTATGCCTCAAGCACTTTACACCAAATAATATGACATTTCTCTCCTTCGCCTCAGTACATGTTGTTAATCACGGGATAGCAGTTTTTGCTAAAGTTATTTCGAACTACATAATTTAAAATTAAATATAAATAATTTTATTAAAGAGATACACATTTTTGACCATTAATATGTACTCAAAAGAAGTTTAGATAGTCAGGTCTCATTTTAATTTAAAAATTAACAACACTCACAATGATTCATTCAATTACCTTTGACCTCATTACAATACATTAACATTTAAGCGTTTTAAAATTAATAAAGTATAATTTATGGTGCTAATAAAATAATAAATTTAAATATGTTACAAAAACACAATATATCTTATCGTTTGGTAATTGTACCGTAATTAAACAATTATAGATATAAATTACGTGAGAAAGTATTAAGAAATTCAGCCAATTAACAGTATTTTATAAACTGAGAACGGTTCAGATTTTTAACGTAGCTCATTTGTTCAAAAACAATAAAAATACCTTGATATAACAGTTTTGTATCGTTTTCTCAAAAAAAAAATATTTCCCCCCCTTCCAATCACGTCATATTTCATAATGTTTTTTACACATATTATCATGAATAATATCACCTATCATGATAGGTTTCCGTAATTTTCCTCAATGGTTTTTACATAAGGAAATCTTTTTCTTTGTGTTATATTATGCGTGTTTTAACAAAAATAACATGAGTAATATGCAAATATGCGAAGAAATCGCCAAGCAACACATCCGCAATGGCAGCCATTTATCTAATGTTCCATACGTGCTCTTTAGGGTATTAAAGCAGAACAAAAACCTCTGTAAGGAAAAGATGCATCTTGATGAAGTACAATAGAATATAATTAAGAGCTTCTTTATTTTCGGTCTCTGAATCCTTGTTCTGGTGGAAACAAACTGCTCCTTCTATTAGGGTAATCCTTCTCGTAGAGCTACAAATATTTGTATATACCTCTCCGAGTGTTATATCACCTTGCTTAGCGTTGTTATATGGCACATGAACGTTTACTTATTTATTGTTAGTCAGTCAATCACTACTTAGACTTGGTTCTTAACTCTTGACAAATATAGAAGTACCCTCAACAAACGACAACATGCGACTGGTGGCCACACCAAAAGTTATACGTATTTAAATCATTGTTTTCGCTTGCTACAATTATTAATCTTTAATTTTTATAAACCTTGTTTTATACAAACAGCACCAACGAAGGGTTCGAGGCTATTCTCGTCCTGGATTTCAAGCGACATTTTGGTCTTATTGTGTTTAAGCCAATGGCTCACCTTGCTTTGTATTTATCTGCTCTATTTTTGCTTCAATGGACCACTACTGGCGCTATATTTAGGACATGAAGCATTAAATTTGAAGCTTGGATTTAATCTTGATATGGCGCTAATATGTGTTTTAAAGTTCGAAAGTGTTTTTATAAACTTGTAATGCCGTATTAATATTCTTGGTCCACCATTCATCATTAGGTTTATAAAAAACGTAACAACCATCTTGAATCTAAAGTAATCGAATTTGCATAAGCATATTGTTTACCATTTTGTCACCTTCACACGTTTAAAAAGGTTATTTAAATAGACTATTTGTTTTTTTTGATAGCGCTGTGGGGTCAGAATTAAATATGCATTTTATTATTATTAAAAATTTGCGCCTTTTGTTGTTGGGGTATATTCATACATTATACTATTATTAATCACTATGCGGGTTGAATTGGATTAGCGAGATGGCTGAAGTTCTATTACCCGTATACCTCCCGCATCAAGGAACAAGGTCTTTTATCCAGTAAGGGTATCATTCAATGACTAATTATACTCATAATAAAATGTATTCTATACATAAGCTAATTTTGAACTTCTGAAAGAAGTGAAGACATACCTAACGAAATAAACACACAATAACACAGATTTGTGAGAACTACTCCGAAAATGGCGCACAAAAGCAAATAGCTGAAGCCAAATAGTAGGTCACGCCTTAATAGGAGCCCTTCTTACTGTGTAACTAACACCTTTTATTATCTGAACCGTTTAAGTGGTAACTTGTTTGAAAAGTGAAATCTCTGCGTTTTTCTACAAAGGGCCACTGGTTAGGTTACGGTCCTTGCGCAATTCTAAAGGAGCAGTCTTGTGGTAACAGTGGCGGTGTTGTGGTAGGCGGAACGTGTTAATTTTTCCACCATGCCTATAATGGTATTATGAACGTGTTTGCCTTCGAATTTCTTTGAAAAAGTTGCGTTCGTCGGTTTAAAGGTCCATGTAATGTTTAGATGTAAACTTTGCTATTCAATTTCTAGTATCTTTCTCAGCGTAATACAAGTTTCATCTTCAAAATTACTGTCACGATTAAAAAAATGTTTACAGTAGAAATTGCTTTAAAGTTTATCATTTATTACTCACCACCACACTCTTGAAATTTTGTTGAAGCAACTTGATCCTTGATTAGTAATCTCAAATTTCCTTAAACATTCTTTTCTCAATTTGCGAAATATTCTGAGAAGAGATTGAACAACACGTACATCATATATCCTTGTTTAACTTTGATTAATAAAGCATTTGCGTTTAAAATGGCTTAGCCTATGGTATACAAATTATAATTTAACACTTACTTCAAATTTTCGAATAATAGAATTTGTCGTAACAAAGTTTATTTTTCATTTGCAGCCAAAGCAAGGCAAACCAGACGCCAACAATGATTCGGACGACGATCAGAGCGATCACGATCCGTCAGAAAAAGCGCCGCTCATGGGCAGCACGACTAGCCTCGCTCAGGCCAACAAAAAACCCGAGATCATAGCCAACGTGCCCAAAGTCACGTTTGACGACAAGCGGGCTGAGCCCAAAGATAAAGAAGCAGAGACTGACCGCGACAAGGTTGTGGGTTCACAACCTGTTAAGAGACGAAGTAAGTTGAGTTTAAAGTTTGTGTTACAGTGTAAAGTCGAGAGTTTTCTTTTCTATATTTCTCGTGTCTGGATTATTATTATTTCATTTTATTTTATTATAGATAACTTTGAGTCTTACCAAAAATTACGATGAAATTAAAATAGTCTTCCGCTAGATTTAATATTATTAAGATGAAGAAAAAGTCAATGATATTGTTGCTTCAAATCTGAATGTTTAGTTTTTTTCTAAACATTGTTTCATTTTCTAAACTGCGGCTTTAAACTGCAATCTTTTTTCATGTCGTAATACAAGGAAATTTGCATTAGAAATACAACTGCAGTTTCACACCGATAAACGTAATCAAATATCAAAATCGTTGGCAATACAACGGTATAGACAATTATTTTCTCTACAAAAAGTAAATACTCCATCTCGGACCGTTGCCTTAAGTTATTTATTCATAACCGTTAATCCCAATTCATAATAAAAACACTACTATATTACTTCATCATTTCACAAATCATTAATATTTTTTAATTAAAAGTCATCTGTTAAATGTTATTTTTGTTTTTTGCAGGTTCACAAGATTCGCCCGTAGTTCTTTCAGTGTTGGAAGACGTCAAGAGGATAAAGGTTAACAATAACACTAAGGAACCAAATGGCACGGTTTTGCAACAACCAACAAGCATATATCCCCATTTATCAGACATCGAAACTGACAACTCTAACACTCAGGAGGAATACTCCGATTGTGGAGGATCCAGGTGTGGGCACTATGCGTTAGAATGCGTATTCTTCTTCCTATGCATTTGAATCTCAATGGCGGCGCTATTTGATCAAACATTTGCACAAATATTTGTGACGAACATTTCCTTTACTTGGATGTTCCGCAGATATTCTCGAATCGATAGTCTATTTTCTAGGTTAGCAAAGGTTAGCTAAGAAATGTTTATTAATGTTCGACCATTTTTATCGCCATTTTGAATTATTTGTATTGACAAAATGGCGCTCATACATATTTAAAACGGAGCTATTATATTTGAGTCTTTGTTTTTTTTATAATATGCTTATATTTATTGCGATTTAAGACTAGAAGAACCAGTTAGTTCATGAACATATCTAGTATTACCTAGATGACATTGATTTATACGTAATTTATGCACTATTAGTGTTACTCAGACTTTAGACAACAGGTTATGTATCCACGTACTATGTATATATATTTTAAGACTTAAATTATACGACGTCTTAATAATTTAAGACGTCGTATTAATTGAATTTTACACGGCCTCAATTCTTCAAGATGCATAATCGTGAATTGTTCTTTAACTTAACAGTTTTCTATGAATTTTATATGAGAATTTGTAATATGCGTTTACTACTATTTACTATTTGTAACTACGTGATCAATTTATATCATATTAACATCATTCATTTTCAGTGCCTAATTTTAATGAAATGACTGATTTTTAAAATGAACACTTTTGTATGTCTTTATATATATTATATCATATTTATGTAATTATGTATAGTAAAACAATGTGTCAAAGTCTAATGACTATCGTCTTTTGCGAAGCCTTCGTAAAGGATATTATTGTTGTAATATCTATGAACGCGTAGGCGCGATAGAATCAGTCATATTAAGTTGTTATTGTTATAAACCTCCGTGACTCAGTCGATGAGTTTGTGGTACGGATGACGCAGGTTTGATTCCCAGCGGTGTGATAATTTGGTCGCAGTTTACGGATACAGTATTTTTTCCGTAACTGGACCCTAGTTATGCCGGATACCAGTAACATGGTATCCTGTTTCGAGCTTTATAGTAACCTGCTTATCTTTTCTACTTGATATTGACTATTTCTATGAAATTATAGGTACGAAAAATCAATTAAGTTTTAATTGATATCGTCTAAGCCTTTTATAATAAATGTAAACCAATGAAAATTAATTACTACTTAAAAATTATATTTCATAAAAGTCAAGGATTGAACCTTCGATTTTAAATTCATCCGATCTTACACTATGATGGTTGCAATGAGACTTAAAAAATCACTTAAAGAGTTCCCATACTCTTACGTACTCTTGTAATCCAGCTTTCCCTCTACAGGAATTGCAATTCCTTCAAACTGTGCACAGTTTGAAACTTGACGCCGGGTCGCACGGTGCGCGAAAGCGCTTGACCCCGACACTTCTAGTGTTTCAGTGTTCACTCTAGCATTGTTCATCCACTGTTATCAGCCTGTGGAACGGTTAAGGAGTTTGGCATGCAGAGCAGAGGTGGCGAGTTCGATTTCCGCTGCAATAGTATTTTTTGTGACAACGGCACCTCTGCGTTTTTTATGATGATGATTTTATTTATAGGACTTGGACTTTTTACAAAAGTTACTTTTAAAGTGTTTCCAAAGTAGCAGATTTTAAAGTAAACACTATGAACAATTACAATTTCTCCTATTCCCCGAGACTCAATTGCGTTCAGCAGTTGTTTACTTGTCATAGAAGTGATAAAAAAGAACTCGACGTTGACTTATGAATTGGTTTGTACTTTCACCTGAATGAGTCAGTGAGTCTTGAAATTTTCCTATAGGTCGGGGGTTCTCAAACTTTTTGTGTTCGGTGCACCTCAGGATCAAGTATTTTGGCACGGGGCCCACGGGAAATATTTGTACACTGACAGTTATCTTAGTTTTTGGAAAAGAGCTTCGCTGCCTTGCTGCTTACTCGCCACTGCTACCTAATCGAAGAAGATAAATAAAAATGACTCATTTATGAAACAAAAGATCATAAACTTTGTTCCTAAACGTAAATAAATTGGACGATCACGAAATTTACAGTTAACTTTGACAATAACTGTGTGAGAATAACTTAACAGTTTCTTCTATACAGTTTTATTTGCAATCGACATGCAAATTAAACGCGGCTCAGTAACCGTATAATTGTAACCAATAACCGAATCGTATTAAATTATTAATAAAATAGCGTGTTTCAAGTCTTGTTCGAAGTGACGCACATTAAAAAAAAATTGCCTGTTGAGTCTTTCCGAATCGGTTTTTCGTATAGATATTTTTAACATTTGCAACTTTACAGTTCGTTTTGTGTTCTTGTTTAAAATAGCACTCAGTAAATAATATAACAATTTTTATTACTGCAATTAAACACACACGTGCGAAACGCTCTCCGCGACCAAATACGCGTTTTTTTGAATGGATATTTATTTACCAAGTGTGAACTATTACTTATGCATGCAAAATAACAATCAGTTCAGCTGATTACTATTTTTTGACGAGTTTGGGTAATTATGTGAAACTAAAGAATACTACTGACCAAATTTGTTTCTATTGATATCGCCGGCTCCAATAAACGCTACATTATCTCTTATGATACACATTGTTC
>DWFC01000379.1:0-11202 GCA_018247075.1 Hasora chromus | reverse complement strand
GGCACAGCATGGTTCTAAAAGGTAAAAACCGTAGTCAAGAATACGTCATACGATTGCATTCTAAATTAATTTTAAAGTCAAAGGATGAGAACCCCACCAAAACTCCTGAAAGACATCTAAGCATATTAATGAGATTCTCACATTTGTTTGAAATATATTCAGTGTTGTAAACTAGAAAATTTTGAGTCTAAAACTATAACTAAAAATTTATCAAAGCCTTTAACTGGGATTAATACGGAATCATAATAAATATTTATCTGAGGGAGAGACCGGTCTTTTAATAAATCAAGCGAAAGAGATATTGACTTACAACAGACACTTACTCCATTAATATCGCGATTAGAGCTATACAGAAGTAAATCATCCGCATATTGAAGGATCTTAACAGAACTTCTTAAAGAAAGTTCTAATTCATTTGTTTATACATTATATAATAATGGACTTAACACGGAACCTTGCGGAAGGCCTTTCCAAATCGTTCTAACATATTTAGTATTATCATCAAGGGCTAAAACGATGAGTCTTTTTGAGAGAATTTGAGAAATAAAGAAAATTTATTTTTTGGTACTCTCAAACGGAAAAGTTTCGAAGTTTCAAAGTTTCTCAAGTATCGAAATAATAACATTATCATAAGCTGCTGTAATATCTAAAAAGGCAGATACAACTGATTAATTTTTTGGAAAGGCTAATCGGATATCTATTAAAAGTAAACTAATTTTATAATAGTATTAACAATTGTGCTTTTACCTTTTCTAAAATCGAACTGACTATCAGATATCAGTCTTGTTTTCCAAATACCACTCTAGGCGGTTTTGAATATAGTATTCGACAATTTGGATAAGAACCGATGTGAGAGCGATTAGGCGATAAGATGATACATCAAAAGGATTTTTGTTTGGTGCAAGATTGGAATTATTTCTTGTAGTTTCCATGTTACAGGAATTTTACCATTCTTTATAACAGAATTAATAGTGTCACGGTACCAATTAGGAGCAGAGTCTGATAATTGTTTAATAAATGAATATATAATGCCGTCGGGCCCAGAACTAGAATCAACGAGCCAGACGAGAGAAGAGGGAGAATTTGGTGACAATCTAGAACAAAAATGTCTCCAACTGTCTTTTTTTATTTTTAAATAATGCTTTCGCATCATTCATACCACATAATAAAAGAAAAAAATTATTTCGGTTATATTGAAATTATATTTTTTTTTCAGCCTGTTTCCTCTTTTGCAGTCTTCTTGCATTCATCATCCCACCAAGGCAGAGAGGGAATTTTTTCTTTAACATTATTATATTGAGGGAAAATTTGGTCAGCAGAATTATTATTTTAGCAAATGAAGTAGCGCGAGACTCCGCACTATTTAACACAAACACCAAACACACGGTTCCAAACACTTAATTTTTTCCTCTACTTAATAATTATATTGTTGCCATGAATCTTTGGTTGCATTGGAAATGTTATGTTTAAAACGGGATTTTTTAATTCGAGTTTGATGTTTCTTATGAGGAAATGAAATAATTATAGGATAATGGTCACTCCCTTGAGTGGAGGGAACATACCAGGTAAGGGATGAGGCTAAATTTGGCGTACACACAGACAAATCTACTACACTTTTACCTTCATGAGGGCCAGAACGGCGAGTTGCGAGGCCTGTGTTTAACAGACACAGGTTATTCGAGTCCAATTGTTCGAGTAAAATATCCCCATAAGTAGAAGAATATGAACTACCCCAAGACTCATGTTGACAATTAAAATCGCCCATGACTAAAAAAGGACGGGGCAAATAAATAAACAAACAAATAATTTATTTCTCTTAATAATTCGGCTTTAGGACGTGGAATATATAGAGAAACATAACATATATTTTCAATGACAACAGCAACAATCGAAATGTCGTCGTGGTGAGAAGGAAGACTTAAAATAGAATATGTACAATTTTCCCTATTTAATATGGCAACTCCACCATAGCCGTCAGATCTGTCTTCCCTGACACAATTATATCATGATATTTTGAAATTAGATTCAGGATTAAACCAAGTTTCTGATAATGACACCAGAAATGGTTCAAATTTATTTAATAGATAGGCTAGTTAATTCTTTTTGGGAACTACGCTTCGGCAATTCCATTGAATTATTTGAGCGACGTGATGCATTATTGTTTGACGTATTAGGAGTATTATTAAGTAGAGAGGCAGCGTTTGGAGAAGAAGAGAGAGAATTTGGAGAAAGTATTTAAAAGAACATTAAGAAAATCTTGTGGTTGATCATTTGCTGAGGTATATCACATCATCTTCACCGAGGAGCGCCACCTAGGCGCCATTATAGAATCAATCAGTAATATTAATTACCTAATATATTATACAGCGGATTATTTATTAATTATTACACTTTAATTTTATATTACTTTCTTAGAATATTCTACATAATAGTTACAGATGAATATCATTAAAATTACAATTTGTATTGATTTCTATTAAAAAACTCTCTTCTTCACTTTGAAAAACCTGCCGTTAACAAGTGTTTACCAAATTGCACGCGAGTGATACCATGGGGCACAGCTAGTCTCGAATATAGCAATGATTAATTTTACAACCTTTGTAACTCTATAATTTAGTGTATAATTAATCTAGTTGATATTTAACGGGCTAATTTCCTATATAGCCTATAAGCCCTTGTTCAGACACGACGGAAAACGCACGGCGGCCGCGCGGTTTCCGCCACTCAACCGCGCGGTTCGAACTTATAGCTATAGTGACCAGACGCCCCGTTTTGAACGGGACCGTCCCTTTTTTATTTAAAGTTATTTTAAATTAAAAAATGGAAACGTTTCGCAATGAATTTCAATTGTATACACAATTATTATGAAATTATGAAAATTATTACATAATTTTATGAATTAACATCCACATGATACCACTTAAATTTGAAATACCTTCTTTTAAGAATAAGTCGGGAGATAAATTGAGGTAAAGTATGTCACATTTGCCTACCAGCCTAATTTCATCAGTTCAAAATTCTTAATTACCATCACCGTGATGCACATCCTCTTAGAATATCCAAGCAAGCCGCATTTAACACATAGATAAGTATAAAGATCTAGTTCAATGCAGAGTAAAAGTTGAATATAAACAAATTTGTTATGAAGTAAGAATGTTTCTTTAGGTTAGTATATTAAAAGGATAACGTGCAATTTAGCAAACTTATAATCGGGGATTCACCTTAGGAGAAAACAAATAAATCGTAAAAAGTTTAAAAGGTCTCATACCCTGAATATAAAGTAGGTATTCAGCTAATTTCTAATAGGTTATGGTTGAAGGAAAGACTCAGATATCGAGGAAACTGTACACCATAAATAGTTCAATTGTAGCACGCTACGTCCGCAGTTTGTATACTTTTTCGCAATTGGAATAAGAGAATTGATTAAAAGTGTGTATGATGGACATGTCACTTACATAGTTTGAGTTGAATTTGTCAATTTAGGTAGCATTGTTGTTGGTTGCATTTTCGCACTAATTCACCTCAACATTCATTAATTACAACCCTTCACGTCTAATCTACAAAAGAATAGTATTATTATCAGAATTGTCATAAATTATTACAAACGAGAAATTCTCTGAAGCCGACCGACGAACGAGCCGACATAGAAAAACGTTTAGTTATTTCATTTATGTTTTTTGCAATTTGGCAATGAATTTTTTGGGAACTTTTAAATAAATGTTTAAATTATTAATTTTCGCTTATTTTGATACGCAAATTACTGTTTAATTATCAATTTGGAAAAAAATAAGAGTAAAAAAACTATTTTAATTTTAATTGAATACAGAAAATTTCTAAATTTCTGATGCTCATGAGATAACAAAACGCGTGAGACATTGTTTGAAACCACCAATGACGTAGGCGTCTAGAAGTAGATTATTTTAGAAGTCCATCCATTCACGGTTTGACTTTTGACTTCGAAATATAATAAACGTAATATAGTGTAAAATACACAATATCGAAGCCTTCACAAAATATCATCAACTATGTTGCATCCCATTTGTTGTGTTGAGTTATTAATGCTTACCATCAGTACCGCATCGTAATAAGTAATTTCAATCCCGCTATTGTAACATTGTAAATCGTACTGTAAGTGGGCTTCTTTGTTTCACAAAAAATCTGTAACATTAGATTGTGAGGTATGAATATATGTTTCGATTTATAAAAATAGGTTGTTTCAATTAATAATAAAGTCGCTTTTTATTAAATTAAGTAAAATATAATTTCACATTTTATTAAACATTTCTTTAATAGTCTGTGTGCACGATCAATCGTGTTTAGTCTGTATTTTGTGTTCAATGGATTTCACTTTCAGACTCAGAGTGACAGCTGACAAGGCAGTGAATTGATTTTTTTGCTAAGATGGTACGTTTTATTTAATTTCCTTTAATTATTTACTTCCCAATCAAATTTAGTTTAAACAATAATGTGTAATATTGTTACAGTCGTTGACGGACAAGATTACTATGCTCATGTCGCGGCCGGGCGCCGACAATGCCCAAAAAGATGACGTTCCTTGGTGGATGCGTTTCGCAGGACGGGGTTTGGGAACAGTTGGCGGTTTCAGTACGTATATAACAATTGTTAGAATGTTATTAGAGTGTTATGAAGTCAACTACACGATTATACTGGTTGTTACCGCAATGTAAATACATTATTACTATCTTATCTAGCATGTTTGCGAGTTTTATGAATATTTTTATTAAACCAATGTTAATGAACTCTTCAAATTATTACCGTCGGTAAACGCCCATAATTTAGCTTACTGTGCCGCAAATCAGCGTGTCTTACATAAATAAAATTTTCTAATTAACTTGTTATGTATGGCCATACAATCCATATGATTAATGATTCTATCTTATCAGCTACATCATTGTTTGTACATAAATTTAATTCCTGAATCGATTTATGGATTTATTTACTTTGAAGTTACAATCAAAATATTTAATATATAGAATAGAGTTTTATAAATGTAAGTAATTAAATTAAAAAAAAACCAACAACGGTGTCAAACTTGTTTCTGTAAGAAAAACTTTTGCCTCTTGACTCATATATAGGACAATCATTATTATTAAGTGTCTATTCTGTGGAAAAAGTATACCAGTCTAGATAATTGCTAAAAATATTTCTCATAATTGATATTGTAATATAGCAATTATGCAATATTGAGATATATATTAATATTATATTTGAGCAGAGAAAAAAGGCACTATGTTACAGCATGTCTTAAAATATTATATCTTTCTGTTATATATGTATAATAGGTACAAAAGTTTATATATTTTTGTGGACATAACATATACATATTCCTTATCTAATTTAGATGAGATTTACAAATAAACATATAGTATAGATGCTGCCAAGCAACATTTCCTATTTGTCACATTGCACATATAAACTGTAGTGGAATCCAAAAAAAATTGAAAGAAAATAATTGATTACATATTACTTTGTGCAACATAGTAAAGGTGCGACGTCACACATAATATTTATTTTACAAATCTATAAATGGAAATAAATTGTAACGGGTAGTCCAGAATATGAAGGACATTGTTTTTGATGTAGAAGTATTATCAAATTTGTGTCAATCTTGATTACCATCTGGTTGGCCTAAGGTGGCCTAAGGCCTAATTTATTCTTAAGCAATGAGTAACATCCCCCTTCATTGAATAAATAAAAAAAATAAAATTGTTAATTAAACCACTGAGATAATGTCAATGTAGATTTGTGGAGTATTTACATATTTTATGTTAAATCTGACTCATAGATGCCTAATAGGAAACTTGTTTGAATTTACATAAGATCTGTTATTATAATGTCCAAATTATGCCCGGTAGAGCTCAGGTAGTGATTATATAACAGATTAAGATAGTAAATGAATAAATATAAAAAAATGAGGTCATCTTTATGTACCTGTATCTTGTTTAAATAAGACAAACTGGCACTGTTTCACAATGTTTGGGTATTTGTTGTAATTTGATAATGGACATCTAATAGAGTAAAATACACCATTTATCTTTTGTATACCTTAGTTCAGGGTTACATTAAACAACTAAGATATCAGTTGAGGTTGAAAGTTACCTCAGCTCTTAAGATATAATTAATATTATAGACCAGGAGTTGCCAACTTCATTATACCAAAGTTGACGAAACCCTTCATGATCTATCAATTATGTACTTCTTGTAAAACATTATGGTACATATATTTTATAAAATACTTGAATTTGGACAATCATTGCCTGGAACTTTGCCAGCTTTTATTTCTTATGTTGTAAATTAGCCCACACTGGTATAGGTTCAGTCTATTTTATGATAAGCGGCTACTGTAGTTTATAACATCTATAACCCAAAGTTTATCACAGATGTAGTGCAGATTGAGGAGTGTATTGTGCTGTGTACAATGATAAACAATGTTCAGGAAAAAGTATGCTCAGTTACGATTATTATAAGGCATCTTTCAATCCTTAAAAAAATTGATTATAATACCTTACCTTACCTTGAAAAGCTTTGCATGTTTGCAAAATGTATGATTCGGGACAATTATTATATTTTCACACTGCTTTGTTCTGTTTGTTTTTGTGTGCTACGAATAAAGGACTGTAACTGTCCTAAAAAAAAAAAACAAGATTGCGGACAAACCGAAACACGGTTTTTGCAATTCTTTCATATGTAATATTTGTCATACTGTATGTTTGCTTTAAATAAATAAAAAATGTAGTACCAAAACAAATCACATAAAAACTTGAATTGAGGTCATCCACATCAAACCAGATATACATAATATGTGATGTAGGTTGAAATTGTCACACCTACATTAATACAAAGTGAACTGCTGTATTTGGCAGTCTCTTTTGCTTGCCAATTTGTCCACTTTAGCTGTTCTATTTTTAGATTTAATTGTTTTGCGTTTCTCTCTTCAATGCTTTGTGTATGTTCATTATTAATAAACTCGGATCTGATTTTCAAAAATAACGGAATATGTATTTTTTTAATTAACTTAATACTTAATATTTTTTAATGTTACATTTATACTGTGTTCAGGAAATAATGAGCGTGGAATGAAGGGTGCTGTTGTCTTCCGATTTGAATATGCTGGCCGTATTTATCGTAACTTTCTCATTGAAAAAAAAAACAGAATTATTGAAAAAATAAACATATCTAACACATTATTACAACTACGTCGATTCTAACATTATATCATTACCCTCTTTCTCTGGCAGTCGTGTTAAAAAATATTAGTTATCTTTGCCTTCGAAATAATCATCTTTTATCGTCCTAATTTTTTCATTACTCATAAAAGGGAACACCTTAAAATTCCTTCATTTAATTAGAAATCAGGAAATACATTGTAAACAAGTGGCAAGTGCCTGGCCTGCAAGGTCAAGAGATGTGGATGGTTGATTTCTTCAACTTCTCTCTCGGCACACCTTTCAACACTTGCGGTAGGCATTGCTTATTAATTCCCGAAATTTAAGTTATTTAGTCCCTTACACAGGATCCACGGGAAACATCTGTGCCAGCATTTGGTGTATTATTTTTACATCCCAAATCAACACTGTATACGGTGGCGTAGTTAGGTGGACAAAGGCCTCGGTACATAGATAAACAATCGGGCTACGCCATCGACCGTATAGAAATATATAGCTTATCAGGTAGGACACGAGCATGCAGTCCACCTGATGGTAAGTGCCTACTGCAGCCAATGCCATCTGAGGTCGTGGGTTGATCGCAGATGCGGTGCTACCTCTGAGGACAATGTTCGAACACCACGTGTTCTGTATGTACTGGCTGGCATATCCATACTCTTACAATAAAACATAGTAGTGCGAAAACTATTATTTCATAGCACAACTAGATGTGACGGTGGTAAATGTATGCTAAATAATTGCTACCAATAGTTCCCGATTTCAAAACGCATTTGTTTATTTTGCAGTCGTAAAATCGTGGTTATCACAGTATAATTAATACTGGAAAATATTTTACAAATTACATAAAACCTTCTAAATACCAACGGTTCTCGATTGCTAAACGCCGTCAATATTCCGCACTCGCATATATTCGCATTCATAAATGGACACAACTGATTTTCCGTTCATTGCGCTAACGTCATGCGAAACTCGATGTCAGCATACAAAACAAGCATGATTTGAATTTCAGTGTTAAAACAACTGATCTGCTGCCAGTGGAGGAATGCCTCATTGCGCGCATTCCACATCGCTGAACAATTTCATAATCAACCTTATGTTATAGTTGATTAGGTTCATATTTGGTTGAAGTGGTGGTGCATTCAAAATATTGAGGAATTCAAGCAAGTCAATCACAATAACGATTAACGCTAATGTTTATTTCCATTGGTTCAGCAATCTAGTACTTTTTCTTTTTGAAGTGAAACTTTTTAGGCACGTTGAGAGTGAAATTTCAACCGCGTTGCGTGACACGTCATGTGAATACGCCGGATGCACCGTCACGTCAAAGAAGTTTCACTTCTAACACGTGTACTTTGTCTTTGTAACTTGTAACTATTTTTTACTAAGAAGGGGGTAAACAGGTAGATTGAACGCCTGATGGTAAGTGATTACCGTAGTCCATGAACATTTGCAACAGACGAGTTGCCAACGCCTGCCTTGAGAGACTCTTTCTACATTCTCGTCGATGGATTCACGTCAGCGTAATTATTTGGGCAGGCAAGTAGCAATACATTCGTACATCACATCCGAATCTGAAATCGAGGGTACTCGTATAAATCCAGGTGGCAGGTCGCCTTTGAAGCGGACTGGCCAAAGAAACCCTACAGTGCACGTCCCTTTGCACACGAGTGCACAAGGAAAGCAACAGCTAGAGAGAAATGGAGGCGAACTTCGGCGTGACGACCACTACTGCTCTGCCAAGAACGCCCATGAAGACCTGATTATTACAGTTAAACACCTGATTACCTGACAGTTCATGCAGGACATGAGGCGTTCGAACTTTCTCCTTAGGAGCAACTTTGCACTTCTAGAGGGTAATACGCTAAGTGATACCTTTGGCGAAATGGGAGATCTCTCACCAGGCTGGGGATGGTACCTAGGAAGCAAGAGTGCTCCAGCAGTAGTTCGTCGGAACTTGTAGCGGGATTTGCAATACCGCAGGGAGCAATTAAAAATATTTTATAATTTCTTCAGAAAATAAGTTGTTCCTGAAGAAACGACCTGTCTTAAGAACGTCACTATGTACTGATTGACATTTGAAACAATGACCACTAGGACACTGAAATTAGATCACGGTTTTGTTACCAATGTCCTGTCTATTACTATGTTGAATGTCTTTGAGTTTAGTGTTGTCAGCTCTGCATGCCAGTTGCTGGCCTGTTGGCATGTAAATGCCAGTCGCTGGCAATTAAATTTGGAGTGACACAACTTCCGTTTTTTCGGTACAAAGATTAAATTATATCCTTTTCTATACCTCTGACGATATATATTCCTAATTTTTTAATTGTCTTATGGATGAATCAAATGTAGGTGTAACAAACAAACTCCAGGTCACATATTTTATAATATTAGTATGTTTATAGTGCGGTTTTTTGTTGAAATGTAATGGTTTTTTTATTTTCTTTTATTTTATGAGTTAATGAGGGGTGATACTGTAGTACAACCGTTTTCAGTGGTATATAGGAAGCTGTTCAGTTGATGTATTGTTCTAATAAAGATGTATTTAATTTATTATGACTAATTTATTAAAATGAAAAATTCCACCTTTCGTATGTATCTTTTTGTAGCAATACAAATCCACAGTCAAACATGCACACGCACGCACGCTCGCACTACTACGCTTTCAGAAACGTTCTTGATAATTCTCACACAAATTGTAAAAATTCTTATATAGTTAGTTTATTAGTTATTTCAGTACTTATACATGTCATCAATATGGTCACATGTTGGACCGCCAGAAGATCTGCGACAAATGAGCGGTTTTATGTACTTCTTTCTACATCTCTTTATATACAGTTCGGCCCGGCCCGGCTTCGCATGGGTGCTTTTAACATTTTTAGTTAAGATATAGCCTATGTTACTCAGGGATAATGTAGCATTCTAATGGTGTGAGAATAATCGAAATCCGTTCAGTAGTTTTCGAGTTTATCGTAAATACACATACATACATACATACTTATATTTTCTTTATTATATTAAAGTAGATTATAGAATTGCGATAGGAAGATAGGATCTACTACTCCAAATAAAATAGTGTAATCTATTTTGTGTTTGACAACAAAGAGTTCCTATGTAAACGCTATAAAATATAAAAACTAAAAGCGTTGTCTATTGAATGACATAGACAAATGATTGTCGCGCACCGTCCGGGCTTTTAATCCAATTAATCTACTTCCTTCTAGAACGTTCGAGTACATTCTCATATACGTGACTAGCGGCCCCCCCGGCTTCGCACGGGTTGACATTGATTTTAAACATTTTCTAGTAAAAATATAGTCTATGTTGTTCAGAGATAATGTAGCATTCTAATGGTGAAAGAAGTTTTGAGTTTATCGTAACAAATAAACGTAAAAAATACATAAAAAAATGCATTTTTCTCTTTGTCATATTAGTATAGATTATACGATAACAATAGGATAGGATCTCCATAAATACATACATACGTACATTTTTCCTCTTTATATTATTAGTGGCTATGGATACCAATGTTATGTTTCAATTAATTAATTTACTAGTATTACATGTCATCTAAAGAGTAATTACCGACAACAATGCTAAGCACTTTGTCCATTCATCATGGATGGATGAGAGGGCGCCGACCGCAAGGTCTAAGACAAATGAGCGGCTTTAGAATTGCTTCCTTCTAGAATGTACTAGATTATTCTACGCATAACTCTTTGAAGAGAAACGGGTTCTTAGACTGGTGGTAGAATTTTTATATTCGATTGGGTTCGGTACCACCGTCACACGTAGTTGTGCCGTGAAATAGTATTACTGTGTTTCGGTGTAAGGGTGTGATAGCCAGCGTATGCAGAACGCGAGACGTTCGAACTTTGTCTTCAGAGGTAAGACCGCATCTGCAATCAACCCATGATCACAGATATCATGGATTGCAGTAGCCACTTACCATCAGGTGCACTGCATGCCCATGCCCCTACCTGGTAATCAAAACCTGGTAAAGCAATCTAGGGCTTTA
>DWFC01000378.1:0-11212 GCA_018247075.1 Hasora chromus | reverse complement strand
GATGCTTAATATTAAAAATTCATATTTTCTGATTACAATAATATGCCTCAATTTATAGCGAGCCTGAAGTTATTTACGTGGAAATTACGTGCTCACGACCGACGAATGTAAAAAATGATTCATACAATTGAATTGTGCCTCGCATGTGTAGTTACTGCGCCGTCTTTCAATACACTGTATTTATTTAGACTGAATTTCATTTGCTCCGAACAAATATGTAACGACATAAGAATGCTTTTGTCGGTGATGAATTCAAAATTAAATTGGTATTGGTTTTGTCTTAACTTGTCTAAACTTTAGCACTTTTTGGCATGAGAAACAAAGCATTGTTTCCACTAAAGTTTTTTTCTGCACTATTTTGTACAGTTATAGAAGAAAATTGCATTATGTTTGATAATAATCAATTATCTCAAAGCTATATTTATTATTA
This sequence comes from Hasora chromus, assembly GCA_018247075.1. Taxonomy (NCBI): domain Eukaryota; kingdom Metazoa; phylum Arthropoda; class Insecta; order Lepidoptera; family Hesperiidae; genus Hasora; species Hasora chromus. The sequence goes on along the minus strand of DWFC01000378.1, from coordinate 10,782 downwards.
ATAGCATTGAAATACTGATCACCAAAAGGGGAGGCATGCATAATATTATGGGCAGCCTTAATAAAGTGCAACGAGGTTGAAGGTTTTCATAATTTCTTTATTATTCTGTTTAGCGCAATAAATGGTCATGGTTACGTTTTTATCGTTTTTAATTATGGCAGGTTCGTCACATCGCACGGTTTAGCAATAAGTAATTAAGATAAGAGCATTCTTGAGCCTAGATTATTATACAATCGAGTATATCGCAAGAGCGGATGCAATTACCAACATTTCTATTACGTGCAACCGGCCTGATATAATGCAGCCACTGCAGCCTTTAGGCAGTGTGGACAGATGTACCCTACATTCTACAAGTTGCTGTCAGTTTATTACATCCGCAGTCATCATAATAATGAATTAGGGTTTGAATCAGCTATTTATCGGCAAGAATGCAGGCTTTTCCTCTTAATGGAAAAGTTTGCAGACGATGTGCCAACTCTGTAGCTCCAATATGTGATGGATGTGTCGTAGTTTTCGATCATTAACCTTAACTTGCACCTTAACCAAGCATAGAGAAGCATTAAAAGGTTGAGTAAAAACACATTCAATTGTAGTGTTCATTGTCACAATGATCACGTCAAATGACTCGGTCAACATGGCGGAAAATATCTTCCCATTACTCATAAACGCACTGCCAACTACCTATTACGGCGTTTCGTTGACAGTTCCCACGAAGTTGTTTGTGCTCGTGAAATGTGAAATGAAATGATGGTCCGTTACTTGTGGCCACGGTAAGGTACGTGCCTTTTATTTGGCGAAGCTATGCCAGTGTTTTGTTATGAGGTAGCAAACAAGACTTTCAACTTGCAACACTGGCTACTGAACAACATCATATGAGTAACTTACATGAGATATAAGTTCAATTTATGGAGTGTTGTTACTCCAGAAGGCTATGTCCGAATTCTTCGCGTGCTCACCCTCGCTGAGAGATGAGCTTAGCTAGATGTTTATTTAAACACACTCGTGCCGATGATTTCATAATATACTAGAAACATTTAACAAGCGTTACAAATGTTTCTATTTTTAAATAGGTCAATGCATTTGTATAATGAGTATTACAGTAACATAATAACAATCAATATAATAACATATCATATATCGCCTTGCTGTCCCTTAGCTTCAACGCTGGAACCGTTACCTAAAACTACGACACTTTATATGGTTGACATAATAGTAGTTTCCTCATGACGGATTTGCTGAGCGCATTACAGTTACTTCACGTACAAATGAGATGTTTTTTGTTCTCCTACGGGAAATTGTTAGTATTGTTCTAGGAAGTTTACGTTTGTGCTCTCGGTTTAATTCAGTCTAGTTAGGAAGCGAGTTGAGTAGCACTCCGTCAGCTTTATGTTTGGACCAACTACCAACTTATTACAGTTTGCTTGTGAGTTGATTGGGTGGGTTCAGATTCGGATGAAAAAGATATTTTGCCATTCTAGAAATATTAAATTTCTTTCTTCCAGAAGTTTACTTTTAGGAATTCGTAGATTGTTTGCTACACCTAATAGTGTACGAGTTCTAATTATTTTTTTATACTAAAGAGTTGAAGCAGTTTATAGAACGGCACATATTTCCTATGACGTCAATCTCGTTCTGTTCGATGTCACATTTGCCTGTTCCCGCCATGGATCTTCCTCGCAACCTACATCTCCAGCGCCGTCTTTCAGTAATTGACAAGACGTGCGGCTTGCCGTGCGGGCGGCGGTCGTCGATCAATCTATCGTCTAATTGACACATTCGCGTCGCACACACGCGACCGAATTCGGTGTGTTACCGTTAATTCTGCCGTGACCGGCCGTCCGGTTCGCGCGCGATTTATTAGAGACGTAATCGGGTCCCTTACGGTAAACCCGGTCTGCTCGTCTGTAAAGTATTATAAAACGCATCGTCTTCCAGGGCAGCCAGAGCCGAGCTTGTCGCTCCGATCGGTAATGTTTCAATCACTAAAAGACGTGTTTATAATAGTTTACACTGCCCTGGCATACCAAGCCGGGCAGAGATTTGTATTGCTGCTGTGGTCATATTTTAATCTGCTTTGACCCAGTTGTTTAGTGATTATAAAATGCTTAAAGATCCGCTAACTCGTAGGTTACAATCTCATTTGATTTTTTCTTATAAAATTACTCGAATCAAGAATACTTCAATGTTTTTAACCTGTTCCACGATTAGTTTTGGTAGTCTTCAGATAAGTATTATTGCATCACAGTCTTTTAAAGCCACGTAAATGAGAATAAAGAAAAATATGAAGAAATGGTGTGCCAAAATATCGATTATTTGCACTTAACATGTAATTAACATTCTATAAACAGTCGTGCTATCTTCGTAGATCAATTGCCGTGCGCGATCCGAAATCAGTTTTAATACGCATTTGTCACGTCCGTTGCAAGCCAGGCTTGAATCTCGCGAGTCCATGCTCATTGCGATCGCACGGATACATTCCGGATGTTGCAGTGCATTGGCAGGTAATAAGATTATGCCAGTTGCTGTCTTAAGCCTTCACAAGTTATTACTGGCCGTTTATAGCTTACTGTTATGAGAGTTTCTCCTCGAGTTATTTATAGCGTTTTGGATGGAGACGATGTCTTTGCGGGTTATGTTTTGTATCAGATTTGCTCGTGATGAGGACAGTTATAAGAACTGTTTATTATCAATAGTCCTTCATACTGTTGCATTTGCATATATGGTACTATGCACAATCAGAACGTATCGTTGTACAATTACACATAATTACATATGTGGAATTTTATTTAGTATTACATTTGCATCATTATAATACCTGAGTAGATAAATCAGAGATCATTAAATATTGATTATAATCTTCGTTTCTTCCTTTTGTATTTTTCCTTAACCTTTTATACACTATAATTAGTCACGCCAATGCCTAGGTAGCTCTACTGCAACCATGCAAATCCGCTAGCAGGTCAAGACCCTGTTAAAATACCTTCATGGCTAACAATGAGCACACAGTGCCCTAGTTAGAACGATCGATCTGAATCAGTTAACAACATTGTAAGCTGCGCATTAGTAACAAGTACTTGTAACCAGCGACGTTCGACTCCCGAAGACAATGGGCGATTGAATTTTTTAAGTCTAAATGCGTATCGAGAATTTTGCGCCGTGCTTCTTTGATTGATGGAATACGCTCGATGTTTATTAGTGTCTTGGTAATTTAGGACTGAATTGCTAGGTGTGGTGTCGCATTTTTTGTGCTGTTTGATGCTCTTGCTTAACAACCATGATAGCACATATTCAATGATATTCATGGTATTGGCAGTCATATGACGTCAAAATCACTGTTGGCCAAATCATCAACATGGTTCGTATTATGTTCCTTCTCTCTGAGTTAGTTTTATCTAGGTAGAAGGCATAGGTTTTAAAGTCACCAGGAATGAACCTAGTCGCAGTAAGTACATCCGGCGAGCGGAAGCAGACGCGTCTTTCGTAACCGCCAGCGTAGCTACTCGTGTGTGATTGCTCTTCAATCCGCCATTTCCCAGCTCGCTTCCCATCAACCTTTTTGCCGTTTGAGACGTAAAAATGCATTTAATGTCGCTAGTTAACCTTTAGTGAGAACAGATGTACCCACCCCCTGGCGCCGTGTAATTGCGGAAGAGTATTCCTGCCTCGTTCATTACTTCAACGCGTTATCTTTGTCATCTGTTATGGTCTTAAGTCGTAATGTTTAAGGATTATCTGAATACTTCTTTGTTTCGTGCGTATATGCTTGCTTTGTGTGTGTACTCTGACCCCTCGCATCCTTTCCGTAATGTCTCTTAAGTGTTGAGCGTCACACAGATCGCAATCTCGGTAATTTATTCAGCTCGCGTAGTTTTTTATTGTCGGATTCAATTATAAACGCTCGCAATCTCTTCCCGTTATACTCGATCGCGATATACTCGCATGTGTATGTAAGTGCGGGTAAGAGACAAAATTTCTAGCCAATTAGTTTTAAAGATCCATGTGCAACTGAAAGTCGGTGCTGGTCTCAAAGTGGAGCGTGAGGATGATCAAATTAATTAGTCATGCTTTCGGGCAGCAGAAGCGGCGAAGCGTAGTATCGGGTTTGGGCGCGCGCGCACGATTACCGCGGCGCCGGCGCGTGCGTCGAGTGCGTTGGCGACCTAATTCCGCGCTGCGCGGGCGTCGCGGCGCGGCGCGTCGCTCACTTCGTACCGCTGCACTTATTGTATCGTACTGCACTAATCCCGTTCAACGGTTTTGCTTATCATTATCCGTGACTTGTTCTTGGTTATTTAGTGACTTGATTTCATCTTGGTCGATAAAAATTCCTTTCGTTTTTCCATGTTAAACACAATGCTGCTGGTGCTGAAACCAAGCTAATCTATACTGGGCTACAATAATGCGTTTTAACTTAGGGCCAAAGGCATGAAATGTGTTACGAGTATGAAAATTCCATTTTTGGTAATATACGAGTATGTTCAATAGTCGCTAACCATTTAAATAACTATTCCACTACTCAATTACTACTGCCTGTAATAATAAACATTATTTATGTATTTTGAAAGTTTCATAAATTACTCGTTAAGGACACTGTAAATTAATTTAGAAAGGTAAATGCGTGAACGCAGGTTAATTGAGCGATCAGTCCGGCTCGGTGCTAAGATATAATTAAACCGTTACAGATATGAGTGATTGCAACAGCGCGCCGCGGTTCCCAATACATCAGTGTAGTTGTTAGCGCAAGGACGCTGGCGTCACGCGCCCGGTGACGCGGCGGTCACGACCGCCTTTCGACTCCTGCGCACGATCTAGCGCCAGTTAACACGTACCGGCTCTAGACCTGCCTATCACCTATCGAAATACAGATCGTTATTTGCACACCGACTGATTATATGCTCGACGTTGCCCGCTAGCCGCATTTTTTTCAGTCGTGCCGTTAACTGGCCTTTGCAACTTTCAATCGCTTGCGCAATCAGATCGAGATAAGATGGCGCCGAAGTGCCAAGGTTAACGCTGAAGCCCTAATTTAAACAAACAGACACGCATGTCACGAGTCGACGCGTAATGAAACAATGCAACTCCTTTGGTTATAATTAAAATGCGTGTCCCAATTAATACGATACGATCTCTGACGAAATGCTGCGGTTAACTCCGCGCACGGAACGCATGCAGTTCGCGATAAATGGAATCAATAAGGCATCGATACTGTTATTAACGTTCGATTCGAATGCGAGTGCTGTTTGAATACTTGTCTCCGGCGAGTGAGTCTGATAAGGAACGGGTGCATGCAATAAGTGCTACGGTAAATTCAATTGTGATCGCTGATCGCTTCCTGAACTTGTGAGTGCGACTCTTAATTAAACTTTCTTGAACAAATCTGTTCTAGTGGAGAGATTGAAACGTTGTACGTATACATTTCATTGGTGTGTTATTTAATTGTATATGTGAATACTTGATACAGACATACATACCAATAAATAAACCTCAATAACAGGATAATTGTATTTAATGCCCGTTACCTTCCTTAAGTTAATTTTATGACATAAATCATAAACAAGTAATTTAATTCTAAGCTTCCTTTTAAAACTATGAGTAAATTATTTATGTCAAGACACACGCGCATGCAGTTCACCAGATGGTAAGTGGCTACTGCAGCCCATGACATCAATGACCGTGGGTTGATCACAGATGCGGTGCTACCCTGAGGACAGAATTCGAACGCCTAGTGTTGTGCGTATGCTGGTTATCACACCCTTACGCCGAACCTGGTGCCTACCTAGTCGAACATGAAAGTTCTACTACTTGTAAAAGTGTCGAAAATAGTCAAAGAACCTAAGAAATAAGTACAACAATATGATTCACATCACATAACATATTGGTGGAGTCGTAGCTTAAGATTCTACAGATGACTTGCAATTTTTGCCCTGTTTTTTTTCTACAAACAAGTAACGCAGCAAATGCACTTTTCTTTGGCAGATCAATCATCTGAATGTAACGCCTGTCAGCTGTGTGGTATTCTATTCATGGGACCTGATTCAGCTTGCCTCCTTTGTCACAGTCGGGATTTATTCGTTTTTTTTTGCAAATAAATTGGTTGGAATTCACGTTGTCACTGCATAATGCGGTCCATTATGATTGCTACTGATGGCTTAGTCGCTTCTTAGAATCTTAGTTGGAGAATGTCTGAATGAAGATTTTAATAATTCAACGTATTAATGAGGCTGTGGCGCGGAAAATGTATTCGGAGTTCGGATTACGATTTAACACTTGACCGATTAGCGAAAGTTATCAATGTTTTTTATCATATCGTGTATATGGGTTATCATTATTGCTTATTATAAAAAAAATGCTCGTATCACTATAAATATTTTTTTGTGCAAAAATTTCAAAATAATTTTCGGGTTATAAGTAGGCAACTAACACCCTCGCCTTGAAGTCCACTATGTGCCTGTGAATGTCCTCTCAAAATTAGTCCAGCTGGTTCATTCAAAGGTTAGCGTGACTGACAAACAAATCAATGGGTTTTAGTATCGTAGAAAAACCTTCTGAAAGGGCAGTTATTTTGAAATCACAGACAGACCTCTTAATGAATATTTGTAACACCTTAACACTTAACATTAAGGTGATATTTATAAAGTACACAAAAACAAAACTAAGTCACAATCTAATAAAAGTAATATGTGAAGGTTACGATAATCATCACGACAGTGGTTGCGACTTTACTCGTGTCAATCTCTGAGTTACGTTCGCCAACACAATCAAATGACGTGCGTATCAAAGCATCGGACTACTGAGTACAATCGACTCGTCAATTATGTTATGGATAGCGGAGTCCTTGACCGGCATTAACCTACATTGTGCAAGCGATCGATATCGTGCCGAGTCGAATCGGAATCGAATCGGCCCACTTGGCTTCCCCGTGTCAATCGATTTGGCTGCTTGCGAAATTCGACCCTTCATCTACTATGATTGATTATAATTGTGAGTCTATTGTGCTCTCAGAACGGTACATCAATTAAATACTCTTTGTGCTGATAGCAAACAATGAGGCGCAATCGATTAGGTGAAGGATGAGAAGTCAACTATCAACATTGATGCTGATGAACAAAGGGATGCCAATTATTTGATGCTGTCTTGAGGCAACGTAATAGATTCTACGTAATAAGAACCTTGCCAAGTTAAAATGAGTTCGAGTAATACAAAACACTTCAAGCTGACGGACTTGCAATTAGATAGAAACTATATAAATACTTATTCGATCTTTAACATTGCGTTTCGAAGTAGGCGGTTGAATTCGCTTACGATTTGGTGTTGAAAAAATAATTATATCAAAGGAAGCCATTTCTTCCTGTGTTGATAGTCATCTACTGGCTAATTAAATTCATGCCTACAATTCGCTGAATCATCCGCTTCCGATTTCAAATAACTGCTCGGCAAAAATCAAGGTCATTGTTCCGTTTCATGCTACTCCAAGTTTTAGATCTCACGAATATGTCCTACAATCGAAAGTTTCTCGTGAGATGTAAGATTTGATTCCACCTGTTACCGTTATTGGACTTATCAGTGAACTGTAAGTTTCTCGTATCGAGTCGTTTAAGGGACATCATCCTTTTTGCAATAAATAACTGGGTTAACTAGGGAATGGCCACTACTGTTAATGTTTTATTTAATTATACCTATGTGATACATTCTACACAACATTGAGTTTGCGTCTCATAGACAAACGTCCATCATTTAGTCCTCCAAGTGCCGATTTTACCATCTCCGGTTAGCCTATTCGACAGTTAAATTTTCATGTTGTACTAGTTTGGCAGTTCTTATTTGACGAATAGGCTATCTGGCACTTGAATAATAGATTGAGAATTCGGCCCTAAATTTCGTAAAGTCAGATATAAAACTAATTCTATTTTGGCTTCAATTCTACTTCATTGTCCTCTACACTTCTGAAATATTGAAAATAGCAAACAAACGCGCAACTACGCGATATAATCTTATCGAGTGTTTGCTCTGGTTCAAGAACTAAACGACGCGCGATTGGGTGGCCTACTTGGTGTTGGTCCTGCGGTGCTCCATCTGCAGTAATTCGTATTTATTAGCCGTGATTGGCCGCTGGGTCAACATCGCTATCGTTTGTGGTGCCTATTGAGCTACTTGATTCTATTGAGTCGCATGTGGTGGATTTTTGTAGTTAAACTTCTTGAGGCGCGTTGAGGCGTTCAAGGTCGCGTCATGATGCCGTCGTTGCACCGTCACGAAACAGGTCACAATACGTATGTCAAAGAAGTTTCACTTCTGACACGTGTGTTCTGTCACTTAATTTTTGTATTTGTATTTTTTTTCGTTTTCACGCACTAGAAACTTAGAGGGTTAATTTATTTTTTTGGCTTGTATTCTAGAGACATAACTTCGCTGACATGTGTAGTAAGGTGTAGACAACAGATACCGAATTGTTGTTTTTTGTGAAATAAAATTTATTTTAATTGTTCTGCTCCAAATACCGAGTGCCTGTCGTTCCTTAAATATGACTTTCGTTTGGTATTATAATACGTGGATTCTCTAAGAATTTTTATTAATTTATATTTATAATATATTATATAGGTATCTTATATTCAATATGAATGACCGAACGAAGTTTAATTTGTTGATTTTTATTTGTTACAGGTAATTAACGTTGCTTCCGTCGGAGATTCACACATTAACTCTCGTTGCGTGCTGTGGACTGGTAAAACCTAAAAAACCACTTGGAGGTGTAATATCGTTTTTATTGCCATTTAAACATTACATATATATCTCGGTTTACAGTCTACTGAGTCAGTCAGTACGTAATGACTTGATAACAGGGATCGGCTCTTCGTCGAACAATTCATCAAGTGCTAAAAACCGAAAGACTTTTTTAAGATATGATACTCGGAGTGTTTTTGTCAAGGAAATTATGTGGTTGGTGCTAACTTATGTACTTATAAGTCAAGCTTACGCACTTTATTAGTTTGTTGCGAGTTACAAAGTTAGGAAGGGGGGTTGTTACATTTGGGTGTATGTAACATTGTCTTAGTAGAGTTCCTTCTGTTGGTTTGTACTGCGTCAATTATAATACAGGTAATATAGTAACGAGTACTAATATGATATGAAGAACGTGTGTGTTAGCGACTTTTGGTTTAAAAAACGCTCATACTGACGCGCTTAAGAATTGCTCAGAAACATTTTTTTGTACGGCAACTCGTAGACGTGATTATAGAAAAAATCTTGAAACGACGTACGTTCATCTTACGAATGCACGCAATTAAAAATTAATTAATCATCAGAAATCTTATGTCACAAGAATGTTCTATTGTCAATAGGAAGCAGTCCACAGACTTGATTGGCCAGTTGAGTCAGTCTGCCTGTAGTAATTAGTCCTCATCACGAGGTACATAGATGAACATCGCGGTCCAGTTTTTAGTCACATCGTTACGTAGACCGCGATGACTTTTGTGTTGTGAAATAGCACACAATCGTATTTGCTTTATGGTAAGTAGTAGTTATTGCTTGACATCTGTATTCTAGGTATACTCCTGCGTTTGTTTGCTATCACACTGTGTTTCAACTACGTGTGACGGTGATACCGATCCAGTTAAACATTGTTTTCCTGCCACCCGTAAATTTATCCAAGCACGAAAGGAATATCAAATAAAATTTTAGTTGTTGCGGGAATCGAATCAGTTACCTCTCGTTTCGCAGAGTAGTTCCTCACCAACTGCGCCAAGGAGGTCCTCATTAAAGTTTCGAACTTCTTACCACTATATTGCGTCTGTAGCAAGCCGCGTTAGAACAAACCGCGTTATCGGTCCCATTTGATTAACTGTTAGCGTAATGAATGCGCGTCGCGCGGTGATGGATGGCCGCTGCGATCGGTGCAGTCCTGTGTTCGTTCCCGGCCAATTAATTATGTTTTATGAATTACTACGCGACCAGCTGCGGAAGTTTGTCGTGCGGCGACGGCGACTAATCATTTATGAAGTGTTTTTTTTAATGTGATGTAATACTTGAGGGGTTATGAATCATAAAGTCTCCTGAACATTAATTGGTTGGTTTGAGAAGGTAATAAAAAATAAATGTCGTAAATAATTATTGTGCTAGATTCTAAAATCAGTTTTTATCATATAATTGAAGAAAATTTTAAATTACATTGAGATCTTTGTCGAAGTGAGTTATCCGTTGATGAGATGGTACAGCCAGCACAAAAGGTAGGTTATCAAACGATTTTAAGAAAATTAAATCTTACTCGGTTTCCCATAATTGCATGATAGAAATACATATTTATATATATTAAATACGACAAAAATTACGTTTACGGTTTACTCAAATTCAATAATTATCGAATGTTTAAGTAAATTCAAGCCATTGTTAAATGACACTCTGACATTTGATACCTTGCGATGACATTGTCTAAACCAGGCACTACTTTTTTAGTAATACTATGCAAACTACTCTGAAACTTTTTGTAGCAACACTTAGAAATTAGTTAGGTCAGTGACCTCTGGACGATCTAATGTCACTACATTTGAGACTTTTTTTTAACGTGGATGCTGACCGTACAGTTCGTGAGAAGCAAGCGACACATATAACACGTTATAATTGACATTCCGTCACACCACTTTCTCCTCTTAAGTACTTAACACTGTTACGTGCTTACGATTATCTTTTTAACAATTTGGACACATCCGATAGTAATTAAGTACTCGTAAACCTGAGGATGTTTGTTTCATAAGTTTAACAATGTTCATATTTAATGGCATGGCAATA
>DWFC01000377.1:0-11212 GCA_018247075.1 Hasora chromus | reverse complement strand
GAAATGATGTAACCTGTTGTAGGTTGACCTTTAAGGATCCCGTAGGTTGACCTTTGAGGTTACCCTTAAAGGATCTAGGTCCACTTAGCCTATAACCCTGTATATGCATGCATATAAGTAAAATAATGGTCTATCTTTTTTTACAAATAACACCACTTCAACAATTTTGTAATTTACTTGCGTAAGGCCATTTTTAAAAAGATTTTTAAATGTTTAAAATTGGTTTTAATGGATTTCACTTACCAATAATAGAACTCTTATCTACACCAAAGGCACAGATGCATGGTGGACCATTTGGTATGGTAAACTTGCAAAAACTCCAATTGCTTGAAAAGTATTTTGGAAGGAAATTTACAGTGGCCAATGTGGATTGTTTGTTTAATTTGTCATCCTCTAGACTGAACACATGTACAGTGCCATGGTCAGATGTGACACACAGGTTGGTGCTTGAGTGGTTGAAGTTTATACAGTAAATTGTTGCCTGAAAAATTTACCATTACTCATTACATAAAACATATAAAGGTTTTCGACTGATATATATATACAATTACTTTATTGCACCTATAATTATATTTTTACAATATCAAAATTAAAAATGAAATCAACATAATTTAAGATTTTGTTGGTTCAGCTCTATAATAATATAAAGAACTAAATGTATAATTTAATTATGTTCAGGGCAGTTACCATGCCAGAATAATGAGTCATAGCTCACTATCACATTTCTAAATATGAAAAATTGCCATTACATTGATGATATTTGTCTTCTACAGATATAACGATGTATTTAGTAATGAGTCTAGAGCACATTTATTTTCTTGTATTATTATTTTAAATACGAAACACCATAGATAACTACACAACCAATCGATATTGATCTTAGTTTTTGACTCACAAGATAAAGTTTTATAGTAATTTCAGTAAATCATATGTATGGGAGAGTGGTAAAAGCGCAGCGACTTGCGTCACCTTAAGGACAAAGTTTGAATACATCATGTTCTGCACATGCTTCTTATTACACTTTCACTAAAATATAGTAATGGAAACTTTGGCGCTTGTGAAGCCAACCAAACAATAAAGTTCAAAAACCCTAAAAGTTCTTATTAATTGATACTGCAAAAAGCTTACCTGATGAGCACCTCTTCTTAACTCAGCTAGCTTTTGTCCAGTGTTTGTGTCAAAAACTCTGATCAAAGTACCCTTAGTGGAGGCAGTGGCTAATCTTGTACCTCCAACATTTAGTGCAAGGCAACTAAGGGGAGCTTCATGTGCCACTATAAGGTGACCCTCTGGAGCTGTACTTGAACCAGCGTGATTACTTAGTTCTACCAACTGCAATATTTAGTTATTACTTCAGTAACATTAAAACAAAGTGTATAACAAAAGGTAAACATCTTACTACATATTCATGTAAATTGTAATTTTTAAAGAAATCAAAGGTGTTTGAGGATGCTCTCATTTGTCAAACAACAGCTTGTTTATTACCAGGGTACTAAACAATGTAATTGTAAAAAAAATACCACACATTATATTGCTTTAAAAGTAAGCACTGCAATTAAAATAAAACTTTAGTTAACAAAAGTTATATTACAATTATCTAAGATAAAAATCAACATAAAATGAAAGATAAGGAAAATGAATAACAAAACAAATAAATACCTGAACATGACCAGTTTTCCGACTAGGGTAGGCCAATAAAGCATTGTTACTGTTTGGACAGACTACACACAGCCCACGCAGGTTCTGGCATGTCTCAAACACATGCAGCAGCTGTGGTTGTGCAGTGAAAGTGTACACCTTTATTAAATTTTCTACAAAGAAAAGTTATTTTTTACCTCAAATCTTAAGTTAAATGTACAAGATTATATTTCTACTACAACACAATCCTTAATTGTATTACAAATATGACAATCAATTACTTAATTGTTGTGGGTGGAAAAGATAAAATTGGTTAAATTTTAAATCATTTTTGGAAACAAAACATCACAACATTATTTGAAAGCTTCTATAACATACACCAACTATACTCTACAATTACTTCATACACTTCTACTAAATATGATAGTGTTAACAAATAATTGACATATAATTACCCAAAACAACAACTATGCGGTCTCTTCTTAATTTCACAGCTTTCACAGGGCTGTTGAAGTCTAGGGCTATTGCAGAGTCCTTCTTCAAGTCGTCCCATATTATCACGCGATTAGGAGGATAGACTGGCGTTTTCCCACCGCCAACTAAAGCCATGTAATTACATCTAAACAACATTTCCACATATGAAAGTCCACCTTCAGCAAAGTTTTGTCGCTCTTTTTCCTTTAGTGGATCACTGTTAAACACGCGAAATCCATTCTCCGTTCCGCAAGCAAAACAACCTGAAGAAATACGACAAAAAACATTTGACAAAATAACAGTAAATCCAATCATAGAATTAATGTTGTCCATACATATTTACAACGTAACTATACCTTGGTCTTGATTAAACCCCACATACAGAAGTCCGTTTGAAAAACTGTTATCCTCAGATAAGTTCATCGTAAAAGTTATCACAAATTTACAAATTTTAAAATGTTATTGACAAAGAAAAGTCCAAATTAAAACATAGCAAAGTTAGCAAACCATAGTTCGAGTTGCGGCAATTTGACATATCTAGAGACATTTAATTTGACATTTTGACATTATCTGAGGACATGACAGCACAGGCCATAGATTAGTTATAGGTCGCAATGTTTACTGTTTACGATAGTTTGACAGCAAAAGTATGAATAAATATCCATGCTTATCTTAACACACCTCGTAGGCATGCTCACGGAGCTAAAGAGCTAAACAGCGCAAAATTGTAGTTCTTGCCACTGCCATCCTTTTTTACTACACAAGCATGAAATAGGTGGTATGTTCCTAGTAACAGCGACGTCGCTCTTGGGGTGCGATTGGGGCGGTCCGCCTCGGGTGTCACCCGCCCTCTACGATACTTACTAAACACTAATTACGGGTTTTCTAAAATTCTTAAAAATTATGTATATTCATCTAAGTATTTTAGATGCCCTCTTTTTTCAAAAGTTATTATTATCTTTAAATATTCATATTTTTTGTATTAGACACATTGATATATAAAATAATAAAGGAATATTGATAGCAACAAATTTGAAACAAATTTTGATCCAATCACAATCCAAGAGTTCAGCTGTATTTGCAAATATTTGGCATTATTATAAAATTAAAGATTAAAAAGAAATGCATATTTATTAATCTAAACTTAAAATAAAACAGCCACTTGTATATTGAATGTATTTATTTTATCTTATTGTTTTACAAACACAATATTATAAATATTTGTCTACCTACAAAATAATAAAACACAGTGGATAATATCCATCATATATAATGTCCATAGATATATCTAATGACCATGGTTTACAACACACTTTAGTTATAAATAATTTGGCTAAAGATACTTTAGATGTTACGCTGATTCTGGAAAATCCTTTCCTCTGAATAGCTCACATAGTACGGGCGTATTCCCTAAGGTGTTTATATAATTCACTGTACTTTATAACATGTCAAATAACAGCCTGAAAAAGTACAAAGCCAGTCTACTCTGCATTACTAACTGGTTCATGCAAAAAATAGTGAAATCAAATTGAAATATTACATGCAACTTCCAATATTCATAGAAAAATTAGTAGTAAAGAAGAAATAACAATAATGGTTACGAAAAAGTAAGTCCTGCTAATTGTGATAATAGCAATTACCATTTTGCTTGCAAATTATTGCAGCACACATTTATTTTGAAGATGTTAGTAATTTGTCTGGTGTAATTTCATCTGTAAGCAAGGTACCATAAGGATCTACAATACAATAGATATACAATAGTTCATGTAAACACATTTATCAAAACAATCAACATAGAATATTAGCATAACTATACAAACTAACATATCCAAATTAATATTGCGCAACAAAGATTAGTATGGATATATTATGAGCTGGCCACTTGTTTTAATGGTCCTTCTAAATACTGAGCGATGGCATTAATCTTTTCCTTCAGTATTCCAAACCCTACAGTTTCCTTTGCATACAGACATAACAACAAATTAGCCACTTGGGTAATTGCAATTTTACCATTTTGACAATCAACTAAAATCAAATGTAATTTGTCTTCTTTAAATACATTTCTGCCGTGTTTTTCATATGCTGACCATACGCTACTGGCAATGGCTGCTGTTACTCTAGCATCCTTATCGTTGTATCCAGAATATGCTAAGAGGGCTCCTTGATGGTTTAATAGCCTAGAAACAAAATAACAGCAATATAATTTCAAAGCTATCAATATCACATATATACTAAACATATTTTTGTTACATTACAATGTATTTTCAACTCCGCCAGTGTTCGCCTGGCTCAATACTTGGGTAAGAGCTTTTGGCTTCAACATTGTGTTGTTTCTAACTTCGTTTTTGAACTACGAGTCCGCTGTTTTTGACAATCTATCCAACACTTTTTGCCTAGAGTGAAAATGTTTTTCCTAATTCGACTAAATTATATTCGAATCAAAATAAATAGTGCTTTCCAACAAATACAAAAGAAGACGCTAAATGTCAAAGTGAAGACTCTTAAGTGTCAATGTCAGTTATATTTTTTTTCTTTTATGGCCAAAGTTTTCATTCTTTCAAACGCCTAATTTTCAAAATAGGTACATGCTGTTTCTATGTTAATATGTCTTCGGTTATATAAGATGGTGGCATAACAAAAGTTTGCTAATTTTAAATAAATAATAGTATATTTCATTCGTGTAGCTACTTACTAACCTATTACTTGTAAAAGGGTCAGATTTTTAATCGTAATTTTGTTGTTTTAGAAGGTACCAGGGAAGATATTTTGTATAGAGGAGGTAAAATGGCTCTTTTAATCTAATATTTTGTGTTCTAAATAAATCAGCTTTAATAAACTTTTTCATCTCATCGTCCGAATGCGAATCCGATCCATAAACATTCGCAAAACGAAGACATAATATTGATTAGCATCCGAATATTCTGAAGTACCTATTGCAAAATGATTGCAAATCATCTTAAAGACTTCATTGTTATGCGGTTAAGAAGAGTTTTCCACCTAATGTGGAAGGTACCCACCCCCAAAGTATTAATCGTCTAGGAACCGTACGCAGACATATATTTAGGGATAAAATTACAATATACAAGCGATGAAATCATAAATTCAAATAATAAATTACAAAAAATAAGCTCACCAGGGTAAAGACGGCATTCACTGGATTTATCCCCTCGAAACTAACTGCGTGATTAAATGGTCGCTAATCAAACCGCGTGAACTGCTGGCGTGACGCTTACGGCTAACTTCACTAAGTCACAAATGATTATTTCCTAATAACGAGAGATTAAAAAACCAGAATAGGGAGATTTAAAATACGCGGAAAAATATGTCTTGAATTGTGTCAATGAAAAAATTGAGGTATTCGAATTATAAATTTAAACAACAGATTAACAATTACTAGTTATTCGACTAGTTATTACTAGTTAAATATATAAATTCCCAATATAAACTATTAACTAACTCATCCATCATCCATCCATCAGCCCATTAAAGTCCACTACTGGACATAGGCCTCCTCTAATTTTCACCACTTTATTTGTGCCGTCCATTAGAGGGTTATTTGCCATAGTCACCGCGCTTGGCCGTACGTGTTGGTGACCGCAGTATGGTGGTTTATGTAGTACAGAGAGATGCTGCTCTCACGACACCCACAGGTAGAGTTGGGGTAGTACTCTTCTAAATCCGACGCTACACGGATATAACTATTTCATGTTATTTAAAAGTACTTAGGTTACTGATTTACTGAAAATACTGTAAGGAGACTGATCAAGAATGAGCTGTTTTTGAAGGTTTTAATGCAATTGTAGCAAAACTAAGCAAATTAAATATGGATTAAATTTAGTTAGTTTAGATAATGAGTTTGTTTTTTTTCCATTTAATACGTCAATGGGAACTCTCAACGATTCAAACACCCACTTACAGCTTTTTTGAAGACTATTTTACAAATTTGGACAATTGTACATACATAATTCTTAAAATTGTAATGGTTTGAATATTTACCGCTTTTTCGTGACGTTTCATTTATATGATTAATCACCGCATACTTATATTTAACTCTTTTATTTTATTTAACTGCAAAATTCATTTATTATTTATAATTTTGTATAAAAACAAAGAGATTTAATATAGTAGTTATAGAGTGGACATTAGGACTTCATTTCATACAAACACATTGATGACATGTAAAAGTACAGCCATCTGGCGTTGACATGTAGAAACTGATATATTCGAAAATGTAACCTAATAATAATAATAAATAATAAAATATATTTACGAAAAAAAATGAAATCGCGTTCAGTTGATTGTTTTTAGTGGAATTTGCTATACCGCAGGGAGCAACTCAGCATATTTTATTATTTCTTGAGAAAATAAGTTGTTCCCGTAGCAATGACTTATCGTAAAACGTCTACAGTCTCTACACTGATTGACATTTGAAACAATGACTACTAGGACACTAAAATTAGATCACGAATTTTGTTACCATTGTCCTGTCTATTACTATGTTGAATGTCTTTTAATAAAAATAATTTTTATTTAGTGTGGTAGATAAATGAATAATATAAAACTTCAAAAAATAACAATCGAATGATGGCAATCTAAATCAGCTTGACATGTCATGTCACAATGTTACGTGATTGTGATATGTATGTCATTATAAATCTGTCAAATGATTGTGATCGTAGTGCATGGTTGTGGAAATAAGTTTTGAGGTTATGTTAACGTGAGGAAATATATATTTATATTGGTGATAAATAAAGATCAACGATTCCATCAAGATGGTGCGACACAATAACCAGCTGCCTAATAATTTAACGCAGTTGCAGAACTTGATTAAACGTGATCCAGAATCATATAAAGATGAATTCCGTCAGCAACTTGCTCATTTTGACACAACGTTAGAAATTTTCAATTTGAACCCCACTCAATACAATAAAAAATTAGATGAACAAGCTATGTTCCTGGCACAAGTCACCCAGTGCTATCAAAATGAAATGAAAACATTTCCTCAAAAAATTGTTGATTTATTAAAAACTCATAATACCACAATGCATAATGAAATGAGACTTTCTCTGTGTAAATGTTTAATTTTATTGAGAAACAAAAATTTCATAACTGCTTTCGATCTTCTGGAATTATTTTTCACATTGATAAAATGCCAGGATAAGAATTTAAGAGAATATCTAAAGACACATATTATTACTGACATCAAAAATATGAATATGAAGCATAAAGATATGAAACTCAACTCAACTCTGCAGAATTTCATATACTCCATGCTTCGTGATTCAAATGCTAAATCATCAAAATTAGCTATAGATATTTTGATTGAGTTGTATCATAAAAATATTTGGAATGACCATAAAACAGTCAATATTATAGCGGATGTGGGCTGTTTCTCTAAAATCACTAAAGTAATGGTGGCATCATTAAAATTTTTCCTGAGTAGAGATGAAGAAGAAAAGCCAGAAAACTCTGATAGTGAAGATGAAATTGACCCAAAAGACACAATGATATCAAACAAGTTCAATAAAAAAACAAGAAAAAGAGAGAAAATATTAGAAAAGGTTAAGAAGATAGCCAAGAAAAATAAGAAAAAGAAGGAGAAAGCACCTATTTTTAATTTCTCAGCTTTACATCTAATAAACAATGCACAGGGATTTGCAGAGAAGCTATTCAAGCAATTGGAGACATCAAATGAACGATTTGAAGTAAAATTGATGTTACTTGATGTAATATCAAGATTAATTGGATTACATAATCTTTTCTTGTTTAACTACTATCCATTTGTAGCTAGGCTACTGATGCCACATCAAAGGGAAGTTACTAGAATTTTGCAATTTGCAGCTCAAGCCTCACATGAATTAGTGCCGCCTGAAATAATTGAACCTGTAATGAAAGCTATTGCTAATAACTTCATCACAGAGAGAAACTCAACAGATGTAATGGCAGTGGGCCTTAATGCTGTGCGAGAAATTTGTGCTCGCTGTCCTTTGGCAATAGGAGAGGATTTGCTAAGAGATTTGGTACAGTACAAAATGTACAAAGAAAAATCAGTCATGATGGCTGCAAGATCACTTATTCAATTATATAGGCAATCAATGCCTAATCTTTTGCACAAAAAAGATAGAGGGAGACCTTCAGAAGCATCTTTAGAACTCAAGCCGAAAAAGTATGGTGAAATGGATATTAAGGATTACATTCCTGGTTCTGAAGTTCTACTGGACAAAAGTGGCAAAGCAACAGAGATAGAAAAGAGAAAGGTTGGTAAAAAGAAAAATAAAAAAGATGATTCTGATGATGAGTGGGTTGATGTTGCATCATCTGATTCAGAAATAAACATATCCGATAGTGATGAAAGTGAGAATGAAGATAATGGTGATGTTGAAGAAGATGAAGATGAAAATGAAGACAGTGGGCAGGATGATGAGGAGGAGGATGATGATGATGATGATGATGATGAAGACAGTGAACAGGAAGAGAACATGCTTGCTAAGGATAACCTAGATCCAAAGAAAAAAGTCACTCAAGACTCTGAGTGTGCTGATGAAGATCATAAAAAAAGAAAAATTCTTAAAAGGAAAACTAGCAAAATGACTCCACAGGAAAAAGAGGAAAAAATAAAGTCAGCACGTGAAGTTGCTATGGGGAAAATATTTACAGATGAAGACTTCAAGCGCATTGAAGCAGCACAAATTAGAAAGTCTGTAAGCGGTGTTAAAAGAAATAGAAGTGTTGTTGAAGAAGAAGATGAATCTTCCGAGCTTGTAAAACTGTCAGACATTGAAAACATTCATAAAAAGCGAAAGCATGATAAAAACGCCAGGCTAGAAACAGTTCTTAAAGGACGCGAGGAAAGAGATAAATTTGGTTATAAAGATAGAAGGAAAAATCCTCACTGTTCTAAAACAAACCGGGAGAAGAGAAAGACAAAGTCTCACCAGATGGTAAAACATAAAGCTAGGGGCAAAGTTAAGCGCTCTTTCAAAGAGAAGCAAATCGCATTTAGGAACTACCTGATTAAACAGAAAAAAATGCGATAGGTTAAAAATACCACCATAAACATGGCTCTATGGTTATGTTTGTATTGAGTTATTAAATATTTTACATAAGTAGTTTATTTTCATTTTTCAATTCCTACTTTTTATGAACTTATTAATCCCTATCACAGGATAGTAGCCAGATCAGTTATATTTTTTATCTCAATGCCGTAATTAAGAAGAACTGGCAACATTTCAACTAAAATAATATCCAAATTGTGCTTTTACTAATACAAAACTTAAAAGTATTTAACTGACATTGCTTGTACTCTAAGTCAATCAAATAGTGCATTATACATTTTAAAAATATTATACGAGAATTTTGCAAGTTGGAAAATATAATTGATTGTAAATAGATAGACAAAAAGTATAAAACACGACTGCCTTATGAATAATCCTTTATTGTTTTTACATATTAATGGACGGCTTCAGTTGTGACAACTTAATTTGACGATATAAATTATACTACATAGAGAACTATATGGCTTCTTCAATGCTCTGATCGGGAGATTCTGTGGAATGCACTGAGTCTGCAGATTCTTGTTGCAGGGCATTTAGTTTTTGTTGCAAATCTGAAAAGTTAACATATTTATTTAATTTGAAGAATAGAATAGTTAAATCCTTTATATGTTAAGCAGGTGTTTCATTTCACAATAAATTGTCAGTTAACAATCTCTCTTGATAGATTATAATCTATCAGTAAAATCAATATTATGGTGACATCTACACTGAATTACATACTATGTCCATTCCTTAATAATTGGATTGTTTATCTCAGATATAAAATATGTAGATTTTTTAAAATAAATCATTTTACACATACATTCGAAGTCTGGATGCTCGGTTGCATACTGAACCATCAGTTTTAGTATTCTTTCCTCTGAGATTAATCCAGAGCGGCCACTTACGGCGCGTAGTAACTGTTGCCCACTTGTTACCCCTGGAACATTGAATTAATTAAAATTTCTTAGCAACAGCCAACTTAATAACAAGTACAAAATCTAAAAAATAAAAGTAATTTCTCACATACCAGTATTTATTTCGCCGGATTGAAGCATTTTCTTAACATCTATAAAACGTTTTACGAGTGTACTTTGCTCCTGAAGAGCATTCGTCTGTGTCCCTGAAATAATGTTTAGCATTAGTAAATGGGGCATTTCACGTAAAGAGGGCAGCGAAAAAAGGGTCAGGTTTCAGATTTTGTTCATTTTTGGATATGTTTTAGTGCTATATGCACTTAATAGGTATACAGCATATTTTTGTCATGGAACGCTTAGTTCCCGAGTTATCAAATAAAATCGTGTACTTCTTAAAATAGTATGTTTTTATACTTTGGTATTGCTTAAATACTATTTTATACTAAAATCAAAAACAACATTTAATTTTGTATAAGAATTACTATTTTAGTTATTTTTATATGTTCATGGAGCCGAGCAGTGGCAATTGAATTAATCCATTCCTCACGGTTGGTCAATTCTTCAGACGATCATAACTCGGCTACTGAGCGTTCCATAACGAAAATATGCTGTATATCTATTAAGACTTACGCCATCTTTAGTGCATATAGCACTACAACATATCGAAAAAATGAACAAAATCTGAAACCTGACCTTTTTTTTCGCTGCCCGCTTCACGTGAAATGCCCCAAATACTTCATTATGTTGTTGATAAAGGTCTTATTGTTTAGAGCTAACCTATATCAGGATCTGTTGATTTTGCAATGCAACGTGTCGCTTCTTTAAGTGCGTCCAAAGCTTTTTCATAGTTCTGGGAAAATAGAGTAAATTAAATTGGTTAATAGAGTATTAATACACAAGATCACTGCTGCATTTTTTGCATCAACCGACCTCATACTCCTCGAGTTCCATTTTGGCGCATTCCGCGTAGAAGGCAGCTAGCTTGCCGTACGCCTTAGCGCGGGTGTAGAAGTGCAAGATGTGGCGCGTGAGGTCGGGCCGCGAGCGCCAGTCCGCGCGGCGCCGCAGGTAGTCCGCGGCCATCAGCTGCGCCGCGCGGTCCCTCGTCGCCGCCGCGAAAGTCGCGATCCGGTCCGCGTCGCCCGACCG
>DWFC01000376.1:0-11213 GCA_018247075.1 Hasora chromus | reverse complement strand
GAGCCAGGCTGGTAATGACTCACGTTGGCTAGCTACTTGCTGCAATGCTTGGTCCTCTATGGCTGTGTTAAGCGATTTACAACCCTGTATGTTATGTTTAAAGGTCAATGTGGAATGGAGTACACTAGTCGTGTAGTTATAGTTTAACGATGCAGTATACGTGAATTTTAAATTGTCTCGTTAAATTATTTTTTCCAATTTTTTATTAGTTACTTTTTTATATTAAGAAAAGGCAAAGGCATTGCAGTCAATAATATATTTAAAAAGTCAATCAGTGATGAGAACTAAATACAGCCTGGCTATCAATCTATACATACGGGTATAAAAAGAGAAGCTGACTGGCTGAATGACTAACTGACTGAGATATGTATGTCAACGCAGGGCCTAAAGTATAAGAGTAAGAAACTTGAAATTTAGAACAGGGGTTCCTTTTACTACGTAGGGGAGCACTACGAAAGAATTTTTGAAAAATTCACCCCCCAAGGGGGCCTAACAGGGGTGCAAATTTAGTATGGGAAAACGTGATTTTTTACCATTGTCGACTTCTGCACCGACGGAGTCGCAGGAAAAGTCTACTGATACTACTAACCACCTACTAACACTTGCTGTACGACCCAGTCGCACCCAATATTGAACCAATCATTGCAATGGCACAGCTGATCATAAAAGTTAATCTTTAAGTATAAAAGCTTGATACGATCTTTGTTAATAATATACGGTCCAAAAAAAGCAAACACCAAATCAAGATAGATATTATTGTCATCGCAACTGTCAAAGAACATTAAAACATTAACGTTGTTTCGTTAACAGTAGGTCTCCACAGATCATCATAAATTGAAACCTACAAGATATTTTTTATCTATACAAAAACAATCAGTCACGGTAATGTCACTGCAACAATGTATCCTTTCAACGAGATATTTATATGTGGGCGTTAAAAAAGCATGACTCCTACTAGAGTATGCACTTTATGTTCGGATCTGAAGGCAAGCAATTTTTTATGGTCCATCCGCACGAGGTATGTAGCAATTAAACAAAATGTCGTTTGCCGTGAATGTCTGACTCTTTATAACATATCTAGATAATTTAATATAAAAGTAAAGTATATAAATGTATATACAATTTTCCAATATTATTCGCTTGGTTGATTCCATTTACATTAATACGGATTTTACGGTTTTTTTAATATCTGTCTTACTTTAAATATATGACCTTGAGGCTTACTTTAAATACTTATTCTGTGATGATAATCTATTTCACCATGCTGGGTAAATAATTATAACCATAGTTCTTAATAGTTAACTTGAAAAAGAGTTTTACGTGACATTTCAGATTGTAGTCAGGAGCTATGCGGTAAAAAACTCCATCGCTGATCGATTATGTTTGGTTTGCTCATTTATTTATGTTATCTGTAAGCATTTTATGGTTACTGACTCCGAATAAGTCTATGAGAACTTGATATCTTTGTTCACTTTTTGCAAATTAAATTCCGACGATATTTTATATTAACGCCGATTAATACCGGCTTAACATAAATGAGTGAATAAATATAAAAGAATTTGTGTATATTACGCTATTGATGTTTAAATAAGTTAATTGATGGCAACACAAAGAACAAGTAGCGATCCTGACATTCATTAATGGACTTGAGTGGCATAAACCACTCGTATTACAATTTGTAATTGCGTATAATATTTTTATTCATGACTTATAATCATTATGCGAATACAATACGAGAAAACCTTGTTTTTTACTATTGTATTGACGACGAGTTAGTAATATTAAGATGTGAGCATAGATTATATACGATCTCTAAATCTGCAATGGAATTGTTATGAATTCCAGCTTTAATTTTAAAAAAATAAAAAAATGTCTGATGATTCATTGGAAATGAAAAAAAAGTATAATAATTGTCATAGTTTGAATAACACACTCTAAGTGTTTTTTAAGATTTAAGTCAACCGCTTTAGAGAAAGTCCTAGAGGTTAAATATCTAAAATCTTAACCGGCCCACCTGCAACGGAATACAAATTACCGTAGCAAATTACGTTAGATTTTAGTAGCAACAGGTGTTCCTGGGCCGCGGTGATTGCTTATCATTCGCTGCCTTGTCTATTCGTGTATCCTTTCTAATGCTATAATATATTTTAATTAAATTAACAGTAATTGCCTATCGAATTTATCCTCATTAATTTGCTTGTAATTAGCAGTTATTCGAACTGTAAATTTCGTTTAATACTGCTAGAAACTCTACTTTTTCTTTTTTTCGTTTGCATCAGATGTTGAGTTGTAAATTAGAATACTCTCTGTTTTCTTTGTAACGAGGATGGAGAGAAACTTACAAAGGTTTCATGTAAGACTACACAACCCTAAAAACGTTACATGGTAGTTAAACTCAAAAATTAAATAGCGTGCACATCTCCGATGTAAAAGGCATGCATCCAACATAACTTACAAAAAAAGTCGATTTAAAATTCAAAATCTTGCTATTCGAGTGATCACGAAGCATCGGTGGCGCTCGTTTTATTCCTGCTGGCAACACCAGGGTGGCGTCTATGGCCGAGTTATATCTGTGTACGTCCACTACATTTAAGAGGACGGATAATGTAACCGGCAAAAAGATTACATTACCCGATGCATTCCCACCGCGGTACACACGCTTTTTGTAAAGATGCAACTAGTTTGAATAGATCAGTATATCCTTAATTGAAATTTTATGACATGATTAGAGTGTTTACATATGGTTTATTTTACGATAACTCTTAGATACGTTTATGCCCGATCCCAATGAACATTATACCCTTTGCGGTTGACTATAGTTGCGTTTATTTTACAAGGCGGATCTTTTTTTAATATAGCTTTATAAGCTTTTAATAACGCCGATAAAGTACAGTTTTAAATAGTTCCACATAACGAGCTTTTAATAGCGTCGTTTATTTATTTTTTTCTTATAATGATAAAGTGCAAAATGTCTTAGAACTTATGAAAAAACTTTTCTTGCTACAAATTCCACGTTTACATTTATTGGACGATAATATTTTTTTAAGAAATAACAGTTGTATAAATGTAATGTCTAAGCCGAATTCTTATGGATTACAAATAAAAAAAACGTAATTGACTTTTTACAATAATAAATACTGTCATAAATATTAAATAGAGAAATACGTCGGTATTTACTACGTATAATTTTCACACGTGGTTTTAATTTTAAATAAATTATTTTCAAAGATCTTTTGGAGTATAAAATATGAAATACAAAATGAACGTATATTTGTAAACTGCGCAGTTCGTTTCGCACGTGGAAGACAGCCATGTCTGTCAGCATCAGTGGCGGGAAAGTCGGCTGCCATCTTTAAAAAGTTGCTCGTCTAGTGTCTAGTCTGCTGTCCGTTTTAAACATCTTAAATTTTTAATTGATCTGCCCCGTGGCGATGGTATTCTAAAATTTATTTTTGTTATTGTTATTTTTAGATATACGTCTTCCTATTATGGTGATTCTTTTGATGTTTAATGTGTTTTAATTTCATAATATGATCTACATCTTTCTTTTTAAATACGTACTTAGAAAGAAATTAAAACAAGAACATTAATTTTTATTTTTTTAATGTCAGAAAAATAAAAGAATTTATTTAATTTTTGCTGCTTTTTTCAACTAAAGGAAATGTAAAAGTTTTTCATATCATACTTATCCGGATGCTGAGCTATAAAAGATATCTCGAAAACTGTTATCTGTCGGTTTTATGCATATTTGATTATAATAAATTATCTACTATTAGAAAAATTGCCGTATATATATTTAAATTGATTTTGTTAAACATTTTGTAATATCGTTTACACTGTTTTAATATTGCAGCGTGACTGAAAATTATTGGTTGTAACTTTAATAGGAGGATAACTAATCACAGAGTGTAAAAAGTTGCAAATAGATTGAACTATTTTAACGTTTTTTAAAACAGTAATCGTCGCTCAAATTTGATACTTATTTTCTTTATAGTAATGTATATTTTGGAATAACATTTAAGTTTAATTTTCATGCACATTTTAACTATTCGTTTCCGTCTTCGTCAGCCAGTTTTTGTTTTGACGATGTTGTATGAAATATTGCAAATTAATGCAAATTTAATTTTCAATTAAGGAACAACATGGCTGCATGGTTCTTAAAAGTGACATTACTAATTCACAAGGCCGTTGGTTCGGTGACCTATTGTATTTAATTTAAGTATAACATTAATATAAATTTCATTATAATACTTAATATTCATAAACCCCCGAGGAAATTGTTATATACCAAAAATAATTCAAACCAAAATGAAATTAAAGCTATAATTACTTCGCAAAGTTTATTCACACAATTGTAGCTTTTTCAAATATTATATATTAATATAAGCGCAGTGTAAAAGCCTCAAAACTATAAAACACAATAAAATAACTTATAATTTACAGAATATCCTTTGACTGTTATCGAATATTGAATGTTCCTAAGAAATGCTAGTATAACAAGATAAACAATGCCTGCCAATAAAAAAAAACCAAAGACAAGACCCCGAAAACCGCATTAATTAACGATTTCATGCCTATTATGCATTTCTTGAGTATGATATAAGTTATCGTCAAAATATCACATGCTATTAACAGTTATCGATATCGCTCCCTATCTCGCCCGTTCAGCTCTCTACATGTTAGTGTTGCTACTATTAAAAACAGAAATTATCGAGATATTTTCCGAAGCGAAATTAATCGAATAATTCCTTTATCGAATATCTTCAATAATGTTGCTATACCTTGAGCAATAACCTGAAATAAGAAGAGACACATCTCATATAGTTCCATAATAATATACTCAATCCACTGCCTACAAGTTACTTTTATTGTATTTTTGCTTATGAATTTTTGAATTGTATGTATAATTTAAAATATTAAGATAAAGAAAAAAATATTGTAATTTGCAAAAGGTTAAAACAATTTGTATAAATTTTTATTCAGTCAGTAATAAATTACCCTGTGTGAAGTCTCATTCTTGATCAAGTGGATAGTCTCATCTATGAGATTATTCAGGTTGGCCCCCGGGCACTCCAGCCCAATGTCGCAGAAGAGCCACAGTATTTTGACCCTGACAACTGACTCCTGCTCAGACTGAAAATGTTCTGATAACTTCTTGATGGCCTCCTCCACATCTGACTCTTGGAATTGGAGGCAGTCGGAAACACGAAGCAACAGCTGCAAGGCTTCATCGCTTGACTTGCACTTCTCTAGCAAACCAACAAATGCAGCTGCAGAGCTGCCTATCAGTGGTTTCTTGACGAGATGGAGCTTCTTTGATGGTGGGCCATCCTGAAATTCCTTGAGCATTGAGCATAGCATTGAGTTAGAGTATTTTGTATATGAGTGCAGTAAATATGAGTTAGAGTATTTTGTATATAAATGCAGTAAATATTTTGAGAAAAAGGAAATTTTACAAGAGACTAGAAAACAATCGAATTTCCGAATTTGATAGCCACAAACATATGGGAACAATATTTTATTTATAGAGATTGAATGATATACAAATTGTTAGTGATTAGATGATGACACACAGCTCACACCATAAATATAGATGTCAAAAATGAAAAATGTTTATTCCTTTAGATAATCATATAGTATTAATCAAAGCTATATTTTTCCATTGTTCCCAAGATGCCTTAACACATCAAAAGTTAAATTAAACATAAACAAGTATCAATGTCAATACAATTTTACAGGTTATACTACGCACTAAAAACGTTTTGTACTGGCATTTAATATTTATATACGAGAGTGCTAATTGTAAATAAATGCTAATATTATTCTTTTTAATTAAACATACCTGGAAAGACTTGTTATACTCGGCTAAAGCTCTCTTTTTTAGAACAGCCGCCATGGTTGAATTAACTTGGAATACAACTATTTTATTAAATAGATACTGTGTCTAGACTATATTTCATATATTTAATAACTGTATTAAATGATTTAAGAGGTATTTGACTTCTTAACACAAATAATCACAACATAAACAATTGGAAGCAAGCAATAACAGCAAGCAACAACGCAACTATTTCTGTAGTAATATCATTGTCAGGTCACCTGCCAATGTCATCTGTCAGATTATGCATTTATTTAAAACTAAACAAATTTGGTCCTGGAATCAAGCACATATTCCAACTGAGCAAATCCTTTTTTATCTTATCTTCTTTTACAAAGTACGAAAAGATATGCTAATTTATTCCAATTTTATAATATATGAGAAAGAAGGTTAATAACATTTTTGAGACAACGTGAAATTGATCAATGTGTAATCCATGTAATCAGATTTTACCTAGAACTGACGATATTCAGTATATTACACATATTATTGTGGTTATCAGATGTAGCGTGGGAGCACGAAACTCATAAAAGCATGGTACAGGCGGCACAGCAAAGGCTAGAAAAATGTAGTATAGCAACACTGGCAATGTTTTACTGTGAAATTGTCAAAATTTGACTAGACGATTAACGCCTTGTCTTATGTCAAGTCAAGACTCTTGACCAAACGTCAAAAGAATTTTGGGATTGTGAGTTGTGAGTGCAGTAAAAATATATTTTTTATAGAAATATGATTAGTAGTATAAATACATTGATAAAACATTGAAAGGATTCTGAATAGTAATAATTGTTTTGATTTATGAATGTTATTTTACATGTTTGGCTTAGCAGTATAAAATGGCATTGACAAAAAATTAGGATATAACCATTTAGGAAATACGTAACACGCTTCATAATTATTCAAATTAGTAAGAAGGTAATAAATCTTTAACGTCAATATTTTTCTTCTATACACTATACTGTATTGTAATGTCTGCTTACCACTCTACATTAAGAATTTACAAAATTAAATTTTTAGGTATTCTATCTTAAAACATTTTCAAACGCCTTAAATCTACTAGTTATATTTTTGCTTTCAATGTGTCACCATTCCTTATTATAAAAGATAAATCTGATTTTATTAATCAGCATTAGTTACAATAGACTGATAATTTTGGTTGTTTTTAGAAAATGGGCAACAACAAATAATGCCATGTGAGTGTGACGATAAGGACATGTCAGAGCGCCAGTTGCTAGACAGGAGCTGCCTCAATGAAGGCAGTATGTCGGTGCCAGTGTCAGTTCGAGGTGTCGCAGACCACTGGAGGGAGTATGCCTGTGGTGGAGGAGCAGCCTTCTGCAATATACTCATCAGCTACCCCCTAAACAAGCTCATATTCAGACAGGTAACTCACCAGATGTACATTATTTCTGTGAATGTATCAATGACTACTGTGCAATGCTGAACAATAAGATCTATTAGTTTTAGCAGCACAATTCTTATTTAATTACTCTGAATTACAGAATTAGAAAATTCATAAGTGAATAATAACTTACAGAAATCTTGGCATCTAATTTCTATTTTAATTTTTAGAGTATGTTGCTACTTCTATGTGTAGTTTTTGAATTTTGTATTAATGGGTTGCTTAATTTCTTAATAAATTAAGCAGCTATGATTACCCAATGAAATTTTATCTTGTATTGTCAATCAAATAATTTGATAAATTTATTTATCATATCAAATATTCTTATCGTCCTGAGTTGATTGTAAATAAAATTTATGAGTATCAGTTATCCAAACATTAAACATCTTATTAGAAACTACAAAAAGCAAATAACAGAAAATTGATAAAATAATTACTGTTTCAGATGATGCATGGAGTAGAAGCAACATTTGCATTACATCAACTGCAAAAAGAAGGCTTAGGGTTTCTGTACCGAGGGATGCTTCCACCTTTGCTGCAGAGGTCCATTTCAATGTCTCTTATGTTTGGTGTTTATGATGAATGCTTACAGCCACTTTTACAACATAAAGTCAACCCCTATGTTGCTAAATCAGTAGCAGGTATGGTTGCTGGCTGCTTCGAAGCTACCCTGATGCCATTTGAGAGGCTACAAACCTTACTCATACATCCAAAATATCACAAAGAATTCAAAAACACAGCACATGCTGCTAGCCATATTGCTAGGCATTATGGAATAAAGGAATTTTACAGAGGACTTGTGCCTATATTGTTGAGAAATGGTCCCTCTAATGCCATGTTCTTCATTATCCGTGATGAAATAAAAGTTAGGCTACCACACCAAGAGAGTGTCTTATATAATGGCATACAAAATTTTATTGCTGGAGCATCAATTGGTGCATTTCTCAGTACTCTCTTTTATCCGCTGAATGTCATAAAAATTGCTATGCAGTGCGAGTTAGGTGGCCCTCATAGAACAATTGCCTATGAGTTTAGATACATCCTCCGCAAGAGGGACTTCAAATTTGCCAACTTCTACCATGGAGCATTACTCAACATATCTAGGGCATTTTTAAGCTGGGGCATTATAAATGCCTCATATGAAATATTTAGAAAATTTTTGTATACTTAGTTACAAAAATGTGTTATATACTTTGTTATTTGTTTTTAATTTTATTATACAAAAATGCAAGGTGCTGTTGAATGTATATGTGTGTATGAATATTTTATTGTGGTTCGTAATGTATTCGGTTTTAATGCATTTACCTTATTTATTCTTCCTCAAATATTGTACATATTGCATCATGATAGTTTAGCCTTCATAAAATGAATTATTTAATGTCGGTCACAACATTCTGAATTGAATTTCTTTCAAATCACATTTTATAAAAATTGTAATTATACTGATCTGTAAGCAAATATATTAATAAGTAAGGCAACATAATATTTTTAACTGACTTTAGATAATAGTTATTGTTTAACAGTTTTGTCCACATAGTCCACGATTTTAACACTTCTGCTATTAATTCCACACATAGTAAAAAAGAGAAAAATATTTTCTACTATCGATAAATAGTATTCAGTATTTTCAAATGCGTAATATGCAGCATCTTTTACTCTTTGCACGATTGAATATTGTATATATAAGTCCGTTTTATAATTATAGGGCAATACAATAAAACCTAATAAACATTTCATTCATTTGAAAATTTTGTTAAATCTTTCAAAAAAAAAACTAAGCAACAAAAATAAGCAATAACTTATTTTTCGAATTACTCTAGATAGAATTTATTTCAAGCATTCTTATTAATTTACTATATGATGTAACTTTGTTGAGATGTATGTTAACCTCGTGTATTTGGTTTTATTCAATGCCACAGCAAGTTGTGTTCGAATGGCATGACGGTCACTACACGAATTTTGCTATGTCGTCCTTCCTTCTTTTCAACGACGCGTCATGGGATTTTTGCCATTTGCCGTTATTAAGCGTTCCTTTATATTAATTCTATAGGTATAAACATCCATCCATCTGAACATACATTAAATATGCACATTCGTCGTTCCTTAAACAACAATGCCATGTTTCAAATTAATATTCATTATATTTTAATAGTTTTAAAATAGAGTGCATTTTATCTATTTATTCAAGCATGTGTAGTCCAAGTCTTTCTTGTATACATTTGTTGAGGATAACGGGGGTCAAGATTAACTTATTATAATTGACAGCCTCCGTTTCCTATTTACTGTTTGTAATCGCACTGCAATGTTCGTCCTGCTTAAACCATTATTGCCTATCTGTTCTTCCTTTCGTTTTAAAGATAATAGTCTTTATAAACCCACCCATTACATGAGTATTATTGCAATCATAGGTAAATTGCAAATTTTGCTTATAGTTAGGTAATGACCCACACTAGTCTAATTTGTGATATTGGTACAATCTTAATATAATTACTAATTATCCAGTATCTCGTACTCTGTAGTGACATCATTCCTTTTATGAGGGTTAGACTAGGTATCTGTTTGTTTGTGTAACTTTATAATCTGATTGCTGTAAAATAGCCTGTATGGATTTATAGAATAGTTATGAAAATTTTTGAGAAAAATTGACGCATCTTTCAATATCTAGATGGCTATTTAGGTGAGGTAAAAATATGAGGTTAAGGTTTTATTTACCAGGGTGATCCCTTCGTCATATATAATTCATATGTATAAATATATATTTATTTATCAATCATGGCACTTCAAAAGTGTAAATAAATATGTTATGGAAATGTTATGATGGCTTGTTATTATTTCACTTTTAAACGTGTGATATGTCGTTGAAGTTAGTGTATATGCAAAATAAAATGTATTGGAAATGAAAAGTTGGTTTTATAATTATTTTCATTGCCTATTCCATTTCCATTATGGATTCTGATAAGACATACTTGCTATTCACTTACCTACCGTGCAAGATGGAATGTCTATTGAATACGTAGACGGAATTAAACGCGATTAGCGATGAGTCAAAATGAAATATACCCCGTATGTGCGAGAAAGCATATTAATTTTGATGTTATTGCTTAAAAATACCAGTAAGTTTCTTATTGAATAATAAGTGAATAATTAAAATGTGGGCTAAATTAAAAACCTGATTTAAATTAGTAGATAATTAAGATAGTAAGTAGGAGATAATGAAGATGGTAAGTTCTATTACAATTGAGAATGTTTTTTTTTTCTAATGAAGTAATGTAATATTTACAAAGTTGAAAAAAAAGTTTTTATGTAACAATATTTATGGCTAGACTAGTTATAGCTATGGCTAAAATTTTGCCATTGTGACGTATGATTTTGTTAGCCGACGTCGGAGGTTGTACAGGGCTCCCGTATAGGCGGATGCCCTGAATAGCCATAATATCTCCCTGCTGTGACAATCGCAACGGGTAATGACTATCAGGGCAATACGGGTCTATCGTACAATCTCCGGTGAAGAGGCGTGTGTGCTGGCTGGACTTGGATGCAGTGATATTAGCGTCATTATATAAATGACGTCAGGAAATGCTCTCCAAGCACCTTAGATCAGCAACACGAAAGGTGGAGGTGATAATTTAATGGTCCAGAAGGAAGCGGTGGAAAGAGAACTGGAGGACACCTCCGATGCTTCTATCCGCCGCGGCAGAACAGGGGCGCCGGAGGGCGGCACACGAACGCCGCCTTCCTCCCTAACAAGAGACAGAGTAGTCGACTTGTGGAAATCGGCTGCCTAAAGATCCCGAGTAGGCGTGCGCGTGTTCCAGCGTGCCCCTTAACCTAGATGTCGAGGGCGCAAACCGCTCTAAATAGCTGCGTCAGGGCCTAGAAAGCAATCGCCACCGGGGGTCGCCTGCGACCTGCGGCCTCCGGTAGGCGCTGAGG